>JASGAT010327299.1:0-15424 GCA_030220025.1 Chelon auratus | reverse complement strand
CAAGATTGTGCAGAAGTAAATGGTTTATAGTGTATATAAATTATATTATATATATAATATATAATGTATTTACTGTATTTGATGAATAAGACATAGATCAAAATTATGGTATATACTGTATGTGAATATTTTGCCAAAGTTAAGAGTTTCTGAAGAGTTGGGAGATATACCATTACATACTTCACACTCTGCATTATTTGGGATATGCAGAGCACCTAGCATTATAGTTCAATAAATTCACAAAACATCTTGCTATAAAGAAGACAAAGTTTCAAATACAGTTCCTGACTGAAATTTGTTGAAGAGACTTTTTCATCAATATGTGTTTTCTCAAGCTTGGGGCTACAAAGGTTTTAAATTCACATCGGGTCATGAGCACAGATTAATTTGACACCCAAGGACATTACCTCCATTGTTCACTGTGTTTTCTGTAAATAAGATTGACAGAGTAAATTTTATTTTACCAAGTCACGACTGTGCAAGCTTTAAATGTGCTTTCCCTGTTATGGAACCCTTGAGGGGTTGAAGGGAAGAAAATCCTAAAACACATTAGTCTTCAAGCCTTATACCTCTCTGATACAGGCATGCCTACAGGCACCTAAAGACCCCATATTTCTCTCCTGTTCACACTAACACCACTTCTTTAATCAGCCCTAAAATCCCGTCTGTCCCATCAGTCAATGTGAATAAATGTCAGGCAAATCGTACCCACCTACATCCTATATTTAATTCACAAATCACACACATGAAATATTAACACAATGATGAGGACGAAGGGAGAGTGGTTCAGGTCAGCAGTGAGCGCATGAAAGAGGGCAGCTGACGTGGTCAATCACAGCATATAGATCACCTTGAAGGTAACAATCATGACCGCTAACGGTACCACACTGACCTGGGGAAGACCAGGTGGCGGGGTGAGAAGAGGTCAGTTGAATGGTGTGAACAGAGAACTCAGGGTTCAGGCTTAAGTTATGTGGAAACTGAGAAAGAGAAAGGATTGAAGCTGTGTACAATGATGGCACACAGAATGCTAATCCCCATGACTCACGTCTGCTCACAGACAGAGCAGAGGTCTGGTGGCATCAATCAGATGCATCTGGGCGTAAGAAGAAAAAGAACAACCTGTGAGGTGAAAGAAAAGGAGGAAAAAAAAGATGAGATTTGGTCATGGAGAAAGTGGGAGGTATGTGTGTGTGTGTGAGGGCCAATATGGAGATGTCAGCACTCCTAAAGTCTGAAGACAGCACTTTCCGTCCATCACGCTGCTATTCTGTCAGGTCCACTGGGACAGAACGGAGCCTGTGGCAGCCAGTGCCAGCCAGTGAACCGGTCCACGACGGAGGCCATATATATTACATGTCCTGCTCACACAACACTTGCTAAAAACCAAGGTGGAAGAGGGCTGAGAGTCAGCATTAGAAGCAAACAAATAGTCAAAAACGTTCTTAAAGACGGTAAAAGGAAATGAGAAGTAACGTCAAAGCAATCGCGAACCAGGATGTGAAACAATGCTTTTCAATCAGCGGGGCGAAAACACATCAGATGGCCAACTCCCAAACTGTAAATCCGGTCCACCTTTTAAAGAAAAATAGGAGCTTTAAATACTCAACAATGGCAAAGTGCTGACTCAAAGACTGAAGCTGTGATAAGTTTGCTCAGTGTGGTGCTGCTGACTGCACTCCCCAGAGAGAAAAGACACCACCAGTTAGTCCCAAGCACGGATTAAACACAGAAGAAAAGTCACTGCAAAGACCCGGACATATCACCTTGCTGAGGCGAAGGTAGTCTGTCAGCTGATTTAATTACTGAGCTTACTGTGGGTCGGGTGGAGGGGGGCGCCTAAAGCCTCCCAGGCCAAACACATCTAGGGCGGAAGAAAGGAGAGCTTATGTGGACACTTAACTTCACAGCCCATCAGCAGATTTCATTCCAATGAGAAACCTGACCTCACCTCTTTTCCTCTTCTGGTATTTCCGGTCAAGTTAATAGACTTGTCCTGGGAGATGCTTTTGGGTCCTGGGGTCTTTCTTTGAGCTGAGACAATAAATCCTGGTCATGATACCAGAGGCTGATAAATTATGGGGTTGATGAATATTTCATGGCTGATCTTCAACAGGAAATCAAAACCGCTACGTCTTGGGGATAGCCTCACTCTTACTTGTCAAGGTTGAAGACCCATGATGACTTCACTGCGTCTCCTGGGTACTGGCAAAGAAGTAATTTTCATGAGAGCTGGTTCACCTTCCTGTTGGTTTGTCAGGAAAGTGGCTCTTAGGGACAGCAAATAGGATGTTTATGACCCTATGTGCTGCAGTACCACATAATGTACAGGCAAATTGAATCACGCTCAATGTAACATTGCTATTATTTCAGGGCCAATACACAGAAGTGCCACTAAATGTACAGATGATTTCTTGTTCTATGCTTCCACATGAAAAAGCCATTTCAGATGCTTCAGCATGAAATTTAACTTACGGCTTTCCAAATGATGCAGCAAAGACACCACAGTGACTTTACCTCTTCACTCAGCCGCTTCTAAACGAGGCCAGAACAATGTAATAAAGCCACCACCTTGGTGAGCGGTGGAGAGTAAATGATATAAGATACCAAAGCTAATAACAGAGATTGGCAGTGATACAGCGAGACAGCTGTGTGGCGGAGAACCTGATTCACTACTGTGCTACATCTAATACTGTACAGTATATCCTAACACGAGTGTGAGGAGGACTTGTGGGTAAGCCCTTCTGGGTTTTCTCTTTCCTTTCCATCTCTCCTCTCATTACAGGTCATTACAAGATGACACTGTCCGCTTCCTGCCAATCAGCATTGCCACGCATGCTGTGTTTATCAGAATTGGTAAGCTGAGAGTGGTCAGTAAAGTTAATTACCCACAGACCATGTGCTCATTTTCTTTTAACCCTTCACATACAGTTTCCCCTTATATTGTTTTGGTTTGCTCATTTTATCTGGTGCACACGCGCATGTGCAGTACACTATATTAACTTCTTTAATTCTACACTAACTCTTAACTGACACAAAAGGTTTCAGGGTTTGCATTTCATAAGTCCAAGATGTTTTTGTGAGTGCACGTATCATCAAATGGAAACATTCCCCATAATGTTTATACATTTGCCACTAAAATTCATCCTGAAATACTTGGTATTTTTTAATTTAATGTAAAACGTTGTAGCTATTTGGTGAACAAGAAGAGTTTTTAAACTGGCACAACATAGGGGCCACTGAATTTCAAGGGCTAAGGCAGAAATATCTCAGTGCACATCCATCATCAGGCTAAAATAAAGGCAATATAAAAAACCAAATTCATCCCAAACCCTGAGGATTTTCTTATTTTATTCAAGCTGAGATAGTTGAGCAACTCTTTGTTGTAGCTATCATTTAAATCCGAAAGCTCAGACTGGTCTTTGAACATCACTGGTCCTTCGTCAGGCTCCCTGATACCATCCAGTAACTTACAGTAGATTACTCATTACAGAATACAAGGCATGGTAAATTATTCAGCAGTTGTCACTGCAATGTGAGACAGTACGGATGGAAGAAGCCAGGAAGGCTGTGGTTCAGGTCAAGCTTGGCACAGATTTCCGGGTCTTGTGGTGGGTAAATGATAAGGAGTAAGTAGGGCCAAAGCCCACACCTCCGTGGCCAGGAACTAGATCAAATTACACAATACCTGCTCACCGATAGAGTGTAAATGGGCCCGTAACACTGCTCTCCTATCAGCATCAAGTGCAACCCTTAAAGAGCAAAGGAAATTCAAAATACATTATGAAGGAAAATTAGACTCTGAGTGACAGTTTTATATTAAATTCACGTGCATGCTGGTTTGATAGTGCAATCTTACTAAGCAATGGCGTGTCCCAAGAGAAAAAACACACCCCATCTCATGATAATTCAATTTTTATTTCCAGAAGGGTGGAGAAGGAATTCTATCTTTCCGGACAAGCACAGTCATAGTAATTTCATGGTACATTGGTCCATACTGAGATATACGTTTTTTTAAATTTTAAAAAATTCCAGGTTAGCAGGACTACCACTATAGACATGGCCACTACATTGTTAGTCCATGATGTAACTTCCATAAATAGGGACAAAAATCACCTAATATGCAGTTTAAATAATTCAGCAATGAGACAAGTCAAGGCTTTTTCTCTGGAATGTATTTCATGTATTGTAGTGTATTCATAATTTGACTTTGGCATGTGGTCCGTTAATCTGGAGCCCAGCACTGTCCGTTTCCAAACCAGCAAAAGCAGCCACCAGTGCTCTTTTGGCCGAAAGACAGTGATCAGCTAATAGTCATTTGGCAAACTAGACCGAGCTGCCAGAGGGCGCAGCATCCGTAAAGATAACTTCCAAAGTTCGCAAATAATACCGAATTAGACGACGCACTTTCAAACTTAAAATCTAAGAATCTAAAAGACATGGCACGGCATGTCTTTGAAATCGCAAACACCTTGAAACCCCTACAGATTTATAACCTAAATACAGATTCATACTTTAATTGCGCTGTTTTTAACGCGGTGCCTTATTTGCAAATATTTGCGCATCACCAACCTGATTCAGGTGTCCGTTGCGCGCGTCCGCGGTGTCCGTACAGCTGCAGCCTCAAACTTTGGGATGTGCTTGTCTCGCCTCCTCCTCCTCCTTCTGCACCTCACTGCTGCTGCTGTTGCTGCTGTTGCTGCTGCTGAGCGTCGCTTTGATCCGAGACACGACTAGAAGCAGCTAGCGACTCTTAAAGCTCCCCACCCACTCAGGCCTCCCGGAGGGCGCACAGCCAATCACAAAGGTAGCACAATAATGCATAGATAACACAACTATCTACAGTCATAACTTGTAAGGATAGGCCATAAAAGAGACTGAATAAATCACATTCTGGATCTCAAACAAATACGTGCATGTCAATACTGCACTTGGAGCTGGTGAAAAATAAAAAAATAAGATAAACCTTTACTTATCCCACAGTGTGGAATGAGGGAGGCTGCACAAACACATTGATCAGACATAACATTATGACCTTCCTATTATGTTATGTAGGTCTCCCTTGTGCCCCCAAAACAGTTGTGGCTCATCAGAGAATGGACATGGGGCTTCTGAGGGTGCCCTGTGGTGTCTGGTACATGTCTAAGTTACATCTACATGAATGACAGGTCCAAAAGTTTCCAATCAGAACATTGAATTGTCACAAGATGGTCAATGTTATTTACTTGTCCTGCCAGTAGTTATAATGTTGTGGCTGATCGGTGTTCAGTAATATAAATAATAAACAGTTTTACAGTGTGAAAATGGCTCTTCCTCCTTTCCCTTCTTGTCCCCAGCTTGTGCTTGAAAGCAGATTCATCACCAACTTTTCCTCTGCTGCTGCCTTCAGAGGCTCTCCGTCAAAGTAGACGTTCAAACAACATGGTGCGCCTTAAAGTTGTTTCTTAGCATGCAGGTCATCAAATGGCAACAATGTCTCAAAAGGCTTAATAGAGATCACTCCATAGTCAAAAGGCTCTGACTTTTTTTCTGGTACTTTCTCACCAACAGGAAAGTTTGGGTCCTTTCAAGAGGAAAACCGATAGAGGTCAGTCAAAATATGGGATTCCCTCAGCAGTAAGAGAATTCATACTTCTTCTTAAAATCAGATGACGCCATTAAAATAAACACTCCAAATTCTTGAATATCACTTTGTCTCTTCAATTACACTGGTCCATTTTATCTTTCCTTCCTCCACCTCCAACCTGTTCCATCTTCTGCTCTTCCAATTTGATTTTCTATGAGGGGGAACCAGTGGCATCTGTGCAATCTGTGCCACCTGCTGCCGTCCCTCCATCCGGCCGCCGGTGTCCCGGGTAGAGCAGGTCAGGTCTGGAGTGTAGTTGCAGGTGGGAAACAGCAAGAAAGAGGCAGCAGATGTCCTGTATGTGGAGACTCCTCACTTAGATCTATTGCTATCCATCTGGTCCTCAGAGACCCACCTCTGTAGTCTACATTGATTTACTAAGATTTGCCAACATGCTCCCTTGAATTTTTTTCTTTTCCAAGAAATAAGAGCTTATTCGATTTCAACATATATGTTCAGACTAGATTACCTGTTATTCCTCTGCATTTTCTGCATCACTGTAATGAAATTACATCTACAACTAGCTGAAGGCAAGAACCTGAAAACGGATTAGTTTGGTGATTACGAAAGAAACAGATGCAAGCTGAGGATTATTTATTCTGCATTATCTCTGTGTAAAATCATCAGTATCTGAGTGCAGGAAGGACACATTACTCTACAGTGTCAGATATTCCCCACTGGTTCATCTTATGATGGTGAGAATGTGTAGGTTGACAGAGGAATATTCAAACCTTTGACAGCCCAGCTGGACACACATCTATTAGCACGGAGCTCATTTTAATTAAAGTCATTTTCTCTTGGAACAAAATGGCAGCTTCACATTAGAGGCTGAAAATGTCTATGTATTTTAAAGAGTGTGTGAGTGTTTGTGTGTTCATCCCTTGTGGAGTGGCTGCGTGGGTGTGAGCCAGCATATTATGGGCGGTGAGTGTGTCATTTTCCCAGGTGTGTTTGTTCAAAAGTGTGTGGAAGTCTATGTGTGAGTAGGAGGCTTTGATTGGAGCTAGAGGGCTCGTATCTGGCATGTTGACTAGAAGATCGGCTTGTTACTCTGAAACATGGATAAATTTACCTGTGCTTGCACAATGCTCCTGTATGCACGCGAAAGTGTACTCTTTTCTGTGTCTGTGAATGTGACTGTGAGGCTGTGTGTGTGGGTGGAGGGGCAGGTGGCCATGACCAATCAATAAGCCTGATAATGAGATCTGAGGGGTGTCGTTATGGTGGCCCCTCGGGCGAGCAGCGCTTCCTCTTCCGTAAAGAGCACCGTTGTCTCGTCGCCTCCAAACGAACAATCACCTCATTAACCTTTGGAGCCAACACAACACCGACCAGACGCCATTCACTACACCAAAATGATCTGTTGTTCGCTTTCACGATTAAGCAAATTCATCTTGCTTTGTATGTCGTGCTCTCATTTCTCAAACGGTCCAAAAATGTCAATCTGTCTGCTTCACTGGGGAGTTGTTAAAGCAGCTTTATGCAGTTTTGTGTCGTAAAATGTATAAAAAGTTTGTGATGAGATTCCAGTTGCATAATTTACTCATCAGTTAAAGTTTAAATCCTTTTTGGTAGCATTAATGTTAACAGTTACAGTGATGTCTTGAGTCATACTGAGTGGTGTGGGGTATTATTATGATTGACAGCAAAGGAAATTACTTTCTGAAAATATCCCTCTATAAATAAATAAAATTATTTTGGTTCTCCATATCACAAGACTAAACATGTTGCATGATATATATACTGTATATACACATGCAACGATCAGCCACAATATTAAAACCACTGACAGGACCATCTTGTGACAATTCAGTGTTCTGCTGGGAAACTTTTAGACCTGTCATTCATGTGGATGTTACTTAGACATGCACCACCCACCAAGACCAGACCAGACCACACCACCCCATAGCAATGACACTCCTTGATGGCAGCAGCCATCCCCAGCAGGATGCAGCCTGACACAGACACACACACAAAAACGGTTTAGGAACATCTAAAAAAAAACAGCACAAGGTGTTGACCTGGCCTCCAAATTCACCCTATCCCAAATTGATCAAGTGGGATGATCCACAGAGGCCCCTCCCCTCAACCCAAAGCACCCAAAGGCCCGGACTAACAACATTGCGTTGCCAGACACCACAGGACACCCTCAGAAGACCCATGTCCACTCTGTGATGAGTCACAACAGTTTTGGAAGCACAAGGGAGACCTACACAAAATGACGAAGGTGGTCATAATGTTATGCAATGATACTGTATGTTATGTGTGTATGAGGCGGGTTTATGTCAAGCAGGAAAATGTTACCCTTCTCTCTGAAGTCAACTGTCCCTTGTGGCAGTGTTCACTCCCAAGCTGAGCACCAGTACATGGATTAACACAATGACAAACACACAAACCCAATGGGCACTGTTTTCAAAGTGAAAGTAATAAAGTGAACAGGGTGTCTGAAAGTCATGAAAACCTCTGGGAATCAGAGTTGTTTTGTAGCCACTGACCTTCAGAGTCATATCAGTTCCCATGTTGTTTGTTTGTTATGTGTGCACTTACTGTAGGGTTTTTTTTCTGAGTTAATACTACAGAGGAACCTGGCTAAAACAACAGTGGTGTGTTACATGTGAGTCAAGTCCCTTGAAGCTAGATATTTTACTGCTTTGTGCCCATTCATCATGAGACGCAGAATACGGACAGCAGCTAAATGCACAAACATAAATGATATTCAGAAAAGATGCTTCACTGGCTAAAACCAATGCTGCATCAGCACGTTTTCGTCCCAGGATGCATGGACATGCTACAAACAAGTGAAGGATTAGGCGTTTAATTACATGTACCTATTAATGTGGAATTCCACATGCTTCACCACATTCAGTATCATTGACAGACTGCGTTAATTTTCTGTGCTAATGTGGTTTGCGGATATTTGCACATGTTTAACTTTAAATCATTAAGGGTGAGTAGGTGGAAAAATGGCTGGACAAATGTGCGTTCACAGATGTATGTGTCTTTGTGCGTCCTCTGCTGCTGGGGTTACTGAGCAGAGACTGCGTTTCCCTGGTGGTTTCCTTCAAGCTCCAGGGGAGGTGATTGGTGGAAAGGGTTTAATCGTTCCCCTTCAGTCCTGGCTGTGGAGCAACATTCATCATACAGCTTCACAATTTCACCCCAGATTGTCCCTGTGTCACCGCTGTGCAGGTTCACACTCCTTCCCAGAGCCAAGTACATGCACACACATACTGTATGGACACAGACCACCATCTATCAGTCCCCAGCCAGCTCCTCCTCACTAATCCACACTTCACGGTCCATTTGATAGTATATTTTTGTTTAATTAATCTAAAGTCTCTGACAAGGTAGGGCCAAGTCTTCAGCCTGTACGTGTATGACATAGCATATGTGATTTTGTGCACGACGAGAGGTTCCCTGATTCTGATTTTTTCATTTTTTTATATATCATAAATTTAGCATCACACTTCTGTAACACTGTCAGAATTACAATTCACTTCAACTCATTTTTATTCATATAGTGTGAATAACAATACAAACTGTCTCAAGATGCTTTACAGAATCTGGTCTGAAACCCCCAGAGCAAGCATGATAAGGTGATAAGGACGGTGATAAGGTCGCACCTTTTAAAAGGAAGAAACCTTGAGCAGAAACCAGCTCATGTTGAGGGACCCATCTGACTAAGGCCAGATGGGTAGAGACAGAAAGAGAGAGAAGAGAAGCAGGAAGAACGAGATAAACATACATCTGACTAAAACATACATGCAGAGCCTGATGGTGATACAAATACAACATATACCTGATGATGTTACATGATAGTTTGATAATGAATATCAATCACAGGTGAGTTAGCTGCTATAAGAGGTATCATTTGCAGGTTGAAGAATGATGGATTCAGGTAGGAGTGGATAACTGCAGGCTTTGAAGGCTGGGCAGGTTTAACATGATAAGCAATTAACAGGCTTCCTTGAATATGCAGTATGGTGGTTTTAGGTGGGTTGCGTTCCTAGCAGCTGATGCTTAGCTTTAAGCAGAGGTGTGGGGGTCTACCTCCCTCTCATTCTTGTAGTCAGACCCCGAATTACCCCAAGTGATATTAGCTAAAAATAATAATCATCAGAATTTGTGTTTGTTCTTAAATAGTAACACTCTCAAACACCTGTAAGCATTAGGAGTTATGCTGAGTTCTCCTCCTAAGCATAGCAAGTATAGATCAATAGCTTGAGGTTGTCTGTAACTCCCAATTCACACATAAATTTGTTTTTAATGAGAAATTAGCTGAACCCCTCACCTTGGTTGAGAGCACTGTGAGGATTTATTTTCTGCCCCGAGGTCAGATGGTGGCACGGTTAAATGCACTGTCTTAGTTATTCATAAGAGCTTTAATTATGCATGAATGTCCAGTCGTAGTAAACAATTCCTGTGTAGGCTGAGAAAACAAGTTCCCGGTAAAATACTTTTTAGCTGCTTGATGTGGTTCTGGGCTTGGGGACATTTATTACTCCTAAACTCAAAGCAAAAATGATAGATGACCCTTTGATATCAGCTTTGGAAATTAAGTGTAAAGCTGTAAATGTCTGATCACGCCAAAGCAGCTAGACAGTGATTGGAGGAGTTTGTCAAAGCAGGCTGCCAAAATCATTTTGTACTGCTGCTCATGGTGTAATTTTCCTTCTCCCAGACAAGAGAAAGAGAGAGGACGAGAGAGGGAGGGAGAGGAGAGGAGGGGAGGACTGAATTAAATTAAAATGAGAGGACACTTGGTTCAGATAACACAGTCTGATGGAGCCAGTTGACTGATGATGCACTATTTCAAATTTTCTCCACGCAGTTAACATCGCCAGAGGATTAATTCAGGCTACATTTAAAGTGACTGATCATTTCTATAAATTAATGAAAGAAATAATTAACATATTAATAACAAATGAGCGATAAGCCTTCCTGGAATGGCAACAAGCCATGTTGCTGCAATGCATCACTTTCACATTTGTCATTCGCATTTTTTTAGGCCATATGCTAGACAGTATAAACACCTGCACTCATGACTCTTTTCAACACTTGCCCTAGTCTCTCATGGGGATTCCAGAGTCGAGGTGGCCCATTTAACCGTTCACTTCTTCACTTCAAAGCCAATAAGTCAATAGCCCCTGTCTACCAGTGATTAAGTAGTAAAGGTCAGGGATCAGCCTTCTCTGATCCATTAGACAGCCTGAGATATTGAAGACAAAATATCACACATTGTTCCTCCAGTTTTAATGAAGATATCAGGTTTTGATCAGCTGAGTGATTGACTAGCCGATTTGTTGAGCCCGTCTGCCAATCGGTCAGTGGACTCTTACCAACACAAAAAGTAGAGTGCAGGATTCCCCAGTAACAGAGAGGACATCTAGACATGGAATTAAATGTGCAAGACTTCTTCAGCATCCCATAACAGTGAGTACTGTTCTGCTTCCAGGCTTCATGAAACTGCAGCTTCACTCATCACCATAACAGCACATCAACCCAGTGAAAAAGCAATTACTGGACTGAGCTTATGATGACAGCTAACTGATGACAATGGAAATTTCCATATAATTACCATTCTCAGTGTTAAAATAATGGTGTTGCAGTGAACATTAACAAATGTATTAATATATTTTGTTCATAAGGTAATAATGGAATTGCCAAATGAATTAATTCATGGGTCCTTCACATCGTAAATCAATTACATAATTTAAAAAAGTAGGTTTAACTTGAGTTCATGTATATACTTTTCTAAATTTGGAGTTTGAGGACATTTTCCAAGGAACTTGTCAAGCGTCTATCTCTGCGTGACTCATCTGTACCTGTACTGATTCATGTCAGGATGGAACGCTGTCAGAGTAAGCATGAGGAGAGGCTATACTTAGAGTTGAGGAAGTTTGGTTGTCACCCATTTATTACTTACTCGTCCTCTCTCTTACCTCCCATATAACGCCCTCAGCACACTTCCAAAGAGAGAAAATCTTTGTTATTATTATGATATGCAAAACATGGTAAAAAAAATATCAATGATATGTAAAAGGATAGGTTGAGAGTTTTTCTGTGCTCGGCACTTCTAATGTTCAACATCGTGTATCATGTTTGTTTAATCCATAGACTGTATATAAAAATGGATGACGCATCTCCACTTCCTCCCTTGTTCAAGCTAACGCTAGTATCCCAGGGACACAGGTGGCGCCCGTGCAAGTTGCAAGTTTGGAGCCTGTATCACACTTATGCTAGACTCACTGGTGTTTGTGTTTAATTAAAACTGCAGCCTGCTCTACCGCTACCATTTACAACAAAGTCTTGGACTGTACACTGAACTTATTTATTTAAGTGTTTGTTTGTCTCAAGTCCCATCCACTAACAAGTAGGAGGTGGAGTAGGGGTGCAGCTCGGGGAGCTCCACATGCTTAGGCTTTGTCTGTGGTTTCAATTCAAAACAATTTTTACAATTTTCTCTGGTTTCCTCTTTTAATAAAGACAGGAGCAAAGGTGGAACTGATATGGCGCAGTTACAGAGTCAGAAAGATTGCATATGGGAGGAGGTCTGGGTGGATGGATGGGTTTACAATTTAACACAAGGAGCCATTGTTTGTTTCCCATTTGAAATGTTTATTTTTACCACAGCTTTGTTGTTACACAAAATGTACATTCATTGTAACTAACAACCAAGTTCCTTTTTATTAGTTTTTTATTTTATTTTATTTTATTCAGTTCCATTCCACTAAATGGCAAACAGGGGACATGTGAATGATAAGCTGTATTGGTCACTGGTAAATATCTGTTGCCTATGAGAGCCCACTTGAACTGTGTGAAGTGAAGCACAAGAACCTCCCTGCTGAGGCTAAGAGGCTTACAAAGACCAGACGATGTGCTGGGGCCTAAAGGGGACTCATTAAAAATTCAGGATCGCCTGTGCTCTTTTCATCAGTCACCAGAAATGGAAAGTAGAGAAGCAAAGGGGGGATGGCTTTTGATATTTTTGTCTGGAATTTAATTTCCTCTCTTTACATATTTTATCAAAAATGCCCACCTCCACTTCCTTAATCTTCCCCCTCCTACCTTTTTCACTTCCTTTCCTGCTGTCTTCTCCTTGCTATCCATCATGTGATCTGACTTTAATATGCTTTACGAAGGAATATAAGCCGTTCATCACACTGTGGCGAGGCCCAGGACATTGCCATGCTGCACATTTCATAGACCAGTAAGCCTCAGCAGTAGCATGGGCCAGCTGTAGAGCTACTAATGCCTGTATTTGTTCCACCAGGGAGGACTGGTACAATCCGTCACTCCAGGCTGGGCTACACTGTCTGTGGCACACCTTTTATGGAGCCACTAGCTGCTCCTTAGTAAACATATCTCTGGTGACCTGATTGACCTTTTGATGGATGTGGATTTTATTAACGCGCTTGGGACGGTGAGAGAAAGAATATCTGTGCAAGCAAGACAGAGAATGAAAAAGAGAATACAGAACATAGATGACTGACACACTGTAGCCATGTTCATTTCACCATCATTAGAGCTATTTTTAGCCTTTATGACTAAATATCTGCAAAGCCACAACACTATACCTGCTAAAATCTTTATGTTAGTGTTGGTACTGTGAGAGTGTGAAGCTACCTTTTAGCACTAAGCATTGCTGTGCCTGTGTGCAGCCTGGCAGAGATGTTAGCATGGCTGCAGCACAATGCCAAATCTTTTTTATTCTAGAATTCATTATAGGAAATTACTTGAAATGTTACAGTGATGTTCGATAAACATTTTTTATTCAACTTCATCTCTTTGTTACTTTTTGGTTGTCTAATAAAATCCAGGAAAACAAAAGTATTCATATAGGTGTGATACATTGGGCCTAAATCTAAAAGTAGTATGGGCATTAACTAGTGAACAGGAGACCTCACGGAGTCTTTGCCACTGGCAAAATGTAGGGAGTGGAGGATCACTGGGAAATAGGAGACTGTTGGGACAGTGAAATCATGTTATCAAACACCATTCACGCATCGCTTTTAAATGACTGCAATTATTCTTTGGGGCATGATTAGCCCGTAGAGGTTTCTCATGAGAACATTGGACTGGATTAACTATGTCAGCGTGACACTTGGCGGGGGATTGCAGGGAAAGACTGCCAACAGGGGAACGTGCAAGTTACTGTAAAATATCAACTTCATTTTGGAGGTTGTGCAGGAAACTTACAAATCTCAACTAATAGTTTGATTCATTTCGAACTGTCAAGCAGAAAAGAGAGACTCATAAAAATCGCAGGTCATCAAAGTCCCAAATCCTCATATAAGCTAACATTTAATAATCGTTAATGAGAAGCCTCACGCTGTTTCATGATTGCTGAGGTGGACATGATCAGACTGAAAATCACCTCAATATGTCACATGTTTCTTTAAATTAGCTAATTTAAGTGAACTGACCTAGAAGTCCATCCATAGTGCAATTTCCAGTGCACTATGTAACTCACAAGTGTGTGTTATGTGTGTTTGCCCTTGGCTCAGTTTGCACTATTTGAAATCTAATTTTCCTCTATTTTATTTATTTATTTTTTGCATGCCCTTACCTTTCCCCACTTTGTCGTTTTCATGCCCCACCTTCTGCCTCCAGAAATAAAACGCCTTTCCTGTCAGTCTGATCCTGACCTTGCTAACCACTGATGATAGGATGGAACTCTTTACTCACAGCCTCATCTATCTGTCATACTGATGGAGAGACAAGAACGAATCAACTATAGCGAGATTCAAGCACACCCACATCTAGAAACAGAGAGAGAAGTGAAAGAGAAATACACGGACACTTCCCTGTGCCTTATGGATAAGTGTCCTGGACTGACCTCTGAATTCTCTGAGGACAGCCAGAAGCTCATCTTTATGATGAGCAGACTGTAATTTCCCTTATGCTAATGCGAAATCTTGACAAGCTTACATTCGTTTCTCCCGGTCCACTGGCCCCCGTGACTGATAAGACATGGTAACAGTGTGGAAAGTTAATCTAACCGGGCTTCCATCATCATTAGAGTTATTGATAGAGTATGGAGAGCAGTGGGGACACACACACATACAGGGCAGTACCTGTAGCCCACCCCACTGTACTTTGGCCTCTGTGCCAATCTGATTTACTCCTATAGATTAGCTGTCACTGGAGGTGAGGCAATCTGTCTCTGAGTCTGCCCACAGGCAAAGACTTACGGTATAAAGAGGGTATAAAGAAAAACACATATGAGTCATGGTAGTCTTACTAAAAATGAGTCATTTTATGAGTTTGAACTCATAGCATACTTCACCTGTTCGCTGCCCCACTTGTTGATCTGTCCCATGACAACACACACTTTAAGTATGATGTACTGTAGTCCAGTATCACCCTAGCAGGTTCCACACTTTTCTGAAAGTGATTCATTTCTTCAGACTGCCGTTTGTACAGTCTGCACTGGCACAATTGGCCATATCTGGCGCTTCTCCAGACAACCTATGAACCCATGTGCATACATATGTTTACAGCCATAACCTCTCCTGGTCCATGGATATTTCCTGGAGAGGCTAATATGTGCGTCGAAGCCACTAAATCTAACGACATATCAGACCTCCGAACAGGAACAATAAATACAGGGTGCAGAGAAGACAGAGACACTGGCTGATCAATAGAAACAGCATTTGCTTCCATTGTTTTCCCTCCTCTCAGCAGAATTGCCATTCTCATAAAGAATCTGCTGCCTGCAATTAGAGTGGGCTTGCTGATGGTGTTTCGGGTGGACAGGGGATTCGATTTAGTAAAAGAGGTGGTGGAGGTGTGGGG
>JASGAT010327297.1:0-13885 GCA_030220025.1 Chelon auratus | reverse complement strand
AAAGTAATCGAAATGATGAAGATCAAAGGCAACACAGAAGGGGTTTCTCGTATGATGTATTAATCTAATCTGAACATTCAGATACACAAACATTTTTACAATAGCACAATCACTGAGGATTGAATAATCTGTAAACCAGCTGATCGTCACGAATCAGGGGAGGCCAGCTCCGTATGACGGTTTGTAGCTCTTCCTAGCCTCCCAGACAATAGTCGCTCTTTTGGTTTCTAATTTTGAATGATGAATACAGACTACTACCACCTGCTGGTGATGATGAGTCCTTGCACTCTTTTAGCACGAAACATTTTGATATGCAAGTACCTCAAGTGAGTCTCAGTGAATTTACACCAATCATTGTCCACTAGTAACCTCCTTTAAAGTTGGAGGTTTTGTGGCTACCCCAGCAATATATTAGAGTAAAATTCATTCAAACCAGTTCCACGACAGTGAATGATCAGCACAGTGAAGACATATATTATCACATAACTCATCAAAAATGTTTTTTATTTTCGAGTCAGGAAATGCATGCTGAGTAGCAGTTTCTTTGCACTTTTACAAAATGTGCTTTGGTAATTCAGTGCATTTGAGACATCCAAACAGTTCACTGGTTCAAACAACCTCAATTTCAAGAGGTCACGGTTTAACAGACTTCCACCATATGATTAGATTATTAATAGATATTAAGTGATTTCATGCTTCATTTAACTGCTGCAAGAGGGAGAGCAGAACAGCAAAACTCTTTCAGTGGCTGTAGTAAAAAGAAGTGGTAAATAAAGGGTACAGTCTCCTCAGACATTAATGGACCCAGGTATCGTGTCATGTTGAAGCCGATCAAAAGGAACACCAAGCGATACCTAAAGGGAAAGGCCAACTATGGAGTAACTTAATTATTTTCTTCCAGTAAACTCTGAATTTTGTTGCAGTTATATCAGATTATCTGGTTTGGTAACTCCTATAGTTACTGATGCTAACAGTGAATGCGATTTAGTACTATAGGTTACACAATTCTCACGACTCAAAAACCTCAAGCCCAACACGCAGCAACAAGCGTCGTGTTTTTGTACCTTCATATATCCTGCTTCCATTGAAAATTACTTGCAGCCGGTTGCTTCTTCAGTGGTAATCTGAACACACCGTAACAGCTCAAGGGTTAGGGTTAGCTGCTCACTGTTTCATTACTCTGTGCAATATTTCAATCTGCTGTGTTTCGTTTTACTGAATGACAACAGTGAGCACTATAGCTCACTCAAGATCGGTGATGAACAGAAGAGTAGCAGCGACGTAGTCATACACGTTATCGGAGAGTTGAATTTAGGCATTCATCAATACCAACAACTTGGTATTGACTCTGACTATTTCAGAGTCAAACATGACAAGTTTGAGTCTGAAGAACAGACAGGGGGATGCAGTACAGCAATTCTGTTATTGGAATAGCAGTGGGATTTTTAATGAATACTTGGCCGTCCTACGTTGTTCACACAATTTACCTCCCAATGTGTTCCCGATAAAACAGGCGGAACACATGTGGGCATTTGAAGTGTACTTGATTAGATACGTGCTTTGAATTGGAAAAGTACTTGAGCAACAAGTGATTTACTAGTCCACGAGAACACAAGTACAGGCAAGGACACATACTGAGAAATCCCCCGTCTTTACAATAAAGCTCAGATTGGCTGTAGGGCTAGGTATTTCTTTCTCCATAATGTTTGAAAGAAGCCCCATAATGAAATCCAAATGGCATGTTACCAGACTCGTATTCTAATAAGTCTAAGATAATATATAAAATAATGAAAAGCTTTCATGAGCTCAGTCACCATTGTGATACCTCATTCGACGATAACTAGCACCATAACAGACAGTTTTTTAAACAAAAGTTTTTTTTTTCTAATTTCTACAATCTTCAGGCCGTTATGTAAAAGTCTAAACACTGCCTTTTCCACACATTTGGGAATAAAACTGTGGAGAATTACTGATTTTGACCAACACTTTTCTGGAGGCCAGAGACATCCTGGAGTCTTGCCAGTAAAACTGCAGGACGTTACTGCTCCGGGTAAATAAATCATCCAGCATATATATGTTGGTTAATGAGCTTTAGACAGTGCTGAGCTAGCTGTTTCCAGTCTTTGCGCTAATAGAAGCTAATAGGGGTATATGGCTTCATATTGAGCACAAAGGCATGAGAGTGATGTCAGTGTTCTCATCTAAGCATTGGCAAGAAAGATGGTATGCAGATTTCCACAGATGTCAAACGATTCTTTCAATCCGTGAGTAGTGTGTTTCCTTACTGCTGAAATGACGAAGTACACATGAACTAATGCTACTACGTACATACAGCATGTTTTAATAGTCTGGACTTGAATCCTGACAGACCTCAATTTAAGCACAATATTAAGTAACCAGCTTGTTCAAAGTGCCCCAAACAACATCCTTTCCAAAATCAAATTTATCATCCGAGGATATTAAAATGAGTCAACAGGGCAATAAACCTGAGTTACGATCTGCCTAGCATCAATAATGCGCACCTCTTTCTTTCTTTTTTTTTCCACAAATGACAAATGGGCTAAATTCAGTGAATGCGTGTGCCCTTACTTCATGTCATGCCCAAACTAGCCCAGCCCAGAGGGGACGCAGTCAGACGCTGCTGGTGACACATGCGGTATATTAATGAGTCTTATTAAAGCAACAGAACAGTAGCAAATGTTGTTTCTCTGACCCAGTCGGCCCTGACAGTCTGACAGAACCACCTGGCCCAAGTCACTGGTAGACAAGCACATTCAACGGACAAGGTCACCTCTCAAACTGGTTGTTTTCAAACCCGTTTTGAGTCCACATCCTAACACCAGTTTAGCAAATAACAGTCTCACTGGCTTTGTTATTTTAGTCAACCTGCATGCGAGACGTTTTGGGACAATAACAGCGTCTGTGGATCTTCTCTCGACATTTCTCCTATTATCTCTCCTGCTTTCTCGCTTTTCCTCCTCTTCCTCTACATCCTTTCTGACGCCAGTGTGTGTTTAGCAGGTTGATAGAGCTGTCACTGTTTGCCACTGCTGGTGAGACTGAGTGGAGCCGGACAGGGAAACAGAGGAGGGAGATTAAATCAGGCAAAGTGATCAATACCGGCATGTCGAGTGAGCCACCAAACGCTGGAACTGTCAGACTCACAGCACCTGATGGTCTCATCAGATAAAGTACTCCACTGCAGCGGAGAGAGATATTACTTAAACATTTATTCACCTTTTGTCCAACAATGGGTGTTAGACTATAGGTCCTTCAGTTCTACTTCCTCTGCTTCTCACAGTTTCTTGTATCTTTTTTTACCTTTCGTCTTATTGCAGCTAGGTTGAATTGAAGAAAAGCACTTTGCACAGATTCTTGATGAAACAGACCTTAAGCTCGTGACTTTTACTGAGATAAAGAAAGGGGAAATGATTTTCAATTGATTTAAAGACAGAATTGTTTTTTAAATCACATGTTTAATGAGATGAGAGGTTGGCAAGAGATTGACTAACCCCTGGTTAGTCGATGCATTACCATTACACTTTAATGTTCCAACTAGTTAACATAAAATAAAGGTTAATATCATAGCATTGTGAGGGTTGTGCTGCGCACAATAGGACCTTATGGTTTTCGGCAAAAGAATTAATCCCTTGATTGACTGTTTTCCTAATTTCTTGTCATTAATATTGTGATGCTCTGAATGCAAAAAGTATCAAAAAGCAGACTGTAAAGCTGGTTCTAATAACAGGTTCTTTGACAATTCACTTTGACCTGAAGGACTGACAGCATATTAAACTCAGTTCCTAACAAACATTTAATAATCCGAGTCCTGACAATACTTCAGTGTTATTTGGTGTAATGAACTGGGGCACCACCCATCTTAGTTTTTATTTTTGCTCACAAGTGAAGAGTTTTTTCTTTGACTTGAGTTCTATTATTGGCTAATCACCTGAGGTGCTTTGAAATGGGCGATGACAACTATTCCTAGGGTGAGAAGTGCGAATGTGAATGCAGGAGCTTAGTGAGATCATTTTTATGTTGTATTGCTGTGCTAGAAATGTGACCCCAGTGGATGAAACAAATGTATGCCCGTACTGAAACACGCGGAAAGAAAGACTGAGAAAACTAGGAGTGCGCTGTGTTAAATTTAGTGTTCGTTTGTTTAATCCAATTTAGTTTAAGGTAGAATTGGTTATTTTCTTCATGTTTACCAAGAACAGGCCAATCTAGTGGTATTCACAGAGATTTTCTGAAAATTGAAAATTGAAATTGAAATTCTATACTACTCGCTCTCTTGCTTGCTAAACTGTCAGCTTTGTTGGCTTCTACAGACCGACGGTTGCCTGGCAGCCATGTTCTCATGTCATATGGTTGATGTTACCACCTGAACGGCAAGTATTTTGTGTACTTCCCATTTGGTAACCACAAGCTCATGAGTTCCATTTGAGGGCAGCACGGGTTTAGCGTACGGCAACACAAATTTTGCGAATTAGCATTAGCAGAGCAGAGGCTGACGGGAAAGTCGGAGGATAAAACAAATTTACTCCCAAACCGAGACACAGAGAGAGAACCCTGCTCTGTTAAGCTCAAAATATCACGGTTTAGTTAGATTAGCTTGTAGATGGTTCCTCTCCTTACGTGTATCATGTTTATCATCTTCAGTTTAGTAGGAGAGCATACTGATTTAGCTAATTAGCACTAGCAGAGCGGAGGCTGATGGTATCATTCAAGTCGCTAACCAAAATTGTCAACACAGTTTGATCATGTTAAAGGTATGTTTTTTTACATAGATAGCAAGCTGCAGCTGCAACTTGCCAGCGACAGCAAAGCAGAATTCTGGTTAACTTTAACTTGTGCAAAGCTGAACTGAGGAATTTTTACTAGCTTAAACTAACTAGAGGTTGCAAAGCAAGTCAAAAGGAACATCTTAGCATACTGACTTGATGTTTTGTTATATAATTTTCATTTTAGCAGAAAAGTATAAGATGAGCATGAGGTCAAATGTATTTTATGTAGGAATAAATGTGTTTCATTTATATACACAGACCATTTTGTTTGTACGTGTACTGTATATGCACCAAACCAGATGCTGCTATATGAGGCGCTGTGCAAAACCACTGAATGTAGAGCCAAACAACAGGCTGTCAAGAAATTCTCCAGTTCATATGGTTTGGTTTTAACAAAAAAGAGAATGGACGAGAGCGAGAAAAAAAACTCCTCTCACTGAAGGGAGTTTCTGAGTGTCCTTTCAAGCAAAATAACTGTCTGCTCTTGGCAAATACAGCCTCACCTGAAAAATATGACCAACCTGACAAGCAGCATCTTATCATCTCCTAGAAACAAATGTGTCTCCAGCAGGCTCCATACACACATACACATACGCATACATACACAATGCTTGATGCTAGCGAGTGCAGAAAAGGGGAGTACCAACTAAGCAGAAAATACATGCCGAGTTTCCCTGATGCTGTCAGATTGCAGGTAATTAATTTTACATTTGAAAGGTTCCCTATTACCACTGCCTCTGCTCCATTGATCACAACACATCAGCAAGGAAGAGGTAAGCCCCAAAACTCCTGCAGCACTTTCAATGGAAACAGAGGAATAGATGATTAACCCTGGAGTCACCATGCAGCTGACCGACCTCTGCACAAAGATACAGCCGATTTAGAGCACATTTGACTCTAGTGACAGCTTAAAGAAATAAAGCATGCAAATTGTAGCACAATATTTTACCAACTTACATCAAACATACGATTCATTCAAATTGTTCCTTTATTCATACAGTTACATAACAGCTCCTTGATCTCACTCATTCTCTACTGACCTATTTTTTAACTGGTCATTCTAGACGTAGGGTTTTATA
This sequence comes from Chelon auratus, assembly GCA_030220025.1. Classification (NCBI taxonomy): domain Eukaryota; kingdom Metazoa; phylum Chordata; class Actinopteri; order Mugiliformes; family Mugilidae; genus Chelon; species Chelon auratus. Next base: position 8,019 of record JASGAT010327297.1, on the reverse strand, counting down.
ATGTGATCACAATCCCAGAGAGAATTCCATCAAAAAGGGACCGTTTAGAAAACTAGTTTACTCCAAACATTACATTGGCAGGCACCCAAGGCAACTTCTCAACACTGATAGTCCCATTCATCAAAAAGGTTGGTCCTGACATTTGCCCTGCAGAGACAGGAGCATTATGGTGGCCAGGGGTGGTGGTCAGAACCTCTGCATGAAGTGGCTCTTACTGCTTCTTGCTTGAAAGGCAGTCAAACAACCACAAGGAGATGCAAAAACCACAAAAAACTACCCCAAAGACAAGCCAAAAGCAATTACAAAATGACACAAAGCGCTATCACAGACCCAGGAAAAACAACCACCAACCAATAAGAAGAATATGACCAAAATAAACCTAATGCAGAAAGCCATCACATTTGATTACACATACACTTGAAGAAAGAGTTGAAATTACACTGAATCTGCAGCTAGGAGCTTGGTTTACTGTGAACAGTTTTGTGTGCACACAATGAACAAGGGCAACTGGTGTTCAGCTTTTCCTCACAGTCCTATGGGAGCGACGGGGAAAGACCCATTTGTATGTTACAAGGGGACAAGAAGGTCAGTGTGTGTGAGGCTATATTGAGTATATTCTGTATTCTGTGTGTGCACATACCATATGTTTGCATTGATATAAATGCAGCCAATCAGAGTAGGCCATGATCAGTATAGTATTGCAACAGGCTGCAGATGGTTATGGATGTCAGTTGAGAGTTGAGCAAATCTCCAGCCATTTTGCAGCTCATTTAAGATGAAGTATAAAAAAAACTAGCAGTATTTTGACTTTAGGGACAAGAAAGACTGATGAAACTGTGCATGGTGATTTCAAACCAAGGCATTCAAATATTCACAATATCACTATTGTACAATACAGTCCTGCTTCCAGGACTTTCTTTGTGTACTCAAACTGGCCTGTGTCAACCCTTCACCAGGGCCGACAAGCTGGTCTCTACAAGAAGGCATAAACTTGACCCTTCTCCCTTTTTAGCCAAAAAAGCAATCTCACACGTTTCATATCTGTGAATAGCAACCACTCTGCCGCCACTCTCCTCCTTCTATGTGTGGGTGTGTGTGTGTGATGTCTCTTTTCCTCGTGTGTGTGTGAGAATACGGGTTATGAGCTACACATTGGCTGTCCGTGTATTTATGACAGTTATAGTATTATCAGCACTGAGACAGGAGGATGTGTAAAAGACAGTAAAACTAATGTCATGTCAGTCAAAATGCAAAACAGATGACCTGGGAAGGGGAAATGTACACAAAGGCATGGATGTCAGTCTGCCCCCCACAAAACATCGTCGATGTGGGCATCTAATGGATATGTGGATACAAGTAATGAGAAAATGTATCTAAAAACATTTTAGCAATTTTAGCTTTTTTATACGTAGAACATCTCTGACAGTAAGCATTTGTCATGTCCATTGGTCCTCGTGAATGACAGAAAACAGCCATTTAGCAAACGATGTACATTTTGCTTCTATACTACATGGGCCTGCAGCCATCCCTGTGGCAGAGGAATTAGGAAGCCTGGTAGATAACAGGAGGGCCAGTCACTCCCTGGTCGCTGTCTCAGACAACTTCCCGAGCTCTCTAATTAAATCAGACCAAATTGGCTAGACCGGGTGAAAGCCTTCTGAGAATGCATTATTTTAAAAAGCAAGACTTCAACATTTAACCTTTTTTCTCCTCCCTCCACTAATAAAGTTTGAACATCCAAATTAAAAATGCAGTGAAATCCAAACACGGTCCTACAGTATAAGGTTGAACAACTTGGTTCTGTATTAACGTGCACATTTTCAAAACCTTTGTCAGGTTAAGGATCTTTAAAAATTCTTCCTAATCATTTCTCTGTTGGTTGTTATTGGATAACAGGCCAATGTTTCATTTCCATCATCAACCACACTCTAAATCTTGCAAATGGGCCAGTAGTTATTTTGAAAATAGAACATTTGGACTCTTGGCCTAAAGCTGGTGGGTGGCAAAGGGTAGGAGCACTTGTTTTTTCCTCTTTTCCCTCCCTTGCTCACCACAGATTTAGATGAACCATCTGCCGTTGGTACCTAACCATGGACTCCTTGCACATTTGGACTAGCCGTATCAGCAACATATGCTTCTGTCTCTGTGTCTGGCAACCGCACGCCCATCACTTGGATGGGGGGTGACATTATTCCACTGCTCAGGTGTGCACGTGTAATTGCAGTCGGGTTGGGGTGGTCTAGAGAGCCAGTCTGGCAACTTGAATTTTAATCTATTTTTACAGTGCACTTTTCATCCATGTCCCCTATTCTCAGTCAATAAAAAGCACAGCTCGTTCCTCTTATCTATTTTCCCACTGTCCACATAATGACCTTTCTTATACTTGCCTACGTGCACATCAGACCTCTGACCAAGTATAGCATCTCAAGTGCTGGGTTACAAAATGTTATTGCAAAATCTATTTGTCCTGGATTAGAATCCATAGGTTAGTCCAATCTTACAGTTAAAAGTTTTATTCAGAATTTTTAATAAAACTCTCTGCTTTCTTACCAGGTGCTGCCAACTTGACATCTTGAATGTTGCGTGCTTCACTCTAATTGAAGATTTAGAATATTTTTTTGAATGATTTGCCCAGTTATCGTCAGTGACTGCCAGTTTAAACCGCGAGGCCCTGCCCTCCAGATCCTCCGCCCTGAGGTTTCTTCTTGGGTTGTTTGTGACCAAGTCATACTCCAGCAGAGGCCTACAGACATGCCGACTAAAATGTACCAAGAGAACCCTTCAGCCAAAAAAAAACAAACAAACCAAAAAAAAAAAAAACTGAAGTGAGCAAACAAATGAAAGCAGCTTGATGACTAGGGCGAGAGTGGGCGGCCATGAAAGTGCTGAACAGTAGCCCACACCACCTTGGTCCTCCCAGCATTTTTCTTAGACAGGAAGATGGATGGGCCCAACTCTAATAATAACTACACTCCACTTACCATGGCGCCAAAACTGCTAACACTGCAACTGCCCCCTGATGCTAGCTAGAACAACCACCTCCCACAATGTCGCCCACTTCTCTCCTGATAGGAACATTCTGTTAGGCAACAATACGGTAAATGGGTGCTGGACACCTCCAACCTGTCCACTTTTCATCACCCTGACCACAGAGTTGTGGACCTGGAGGCTCCTGCAGGCTTGTGAAGGTGCCTCTGGTAGTTTGGGTCAGTGTGATGTGTGTGTGCAAAGCTTTACGGGGATTAGAAAACATGGATTGGTTCTTGGCATTTAGTGCCGATCGGTATTTTGGCGTACTCTGTGTAAAAATTGGTGGCTGTAAAAGATGGAAAAACCCTGAGACAATGAGGGTGAAAAAAAGCAGGAAACTGATGGAGGGAGAAGCGGAAATACAGAGCGAAATCAGGAGAGACGCAGAAATACGTAGAAAGGTGGTGAAAGAGCGAGAAAGAGGAGCCTATCCAAACGTATAGAGGCATCAATGAAGGAGCACTATTGTTCCTAATGAGGTGTGACAGCACAGAATAAACTGGAATATGAAGTGAACCATGATTACAGGGGATTAGATAACAACCACTACGCAGTGCAGTGAGAAGGCTTTTCCGGCCTGGCCTTGTTTCCTCTCCGTCTTTCTCGGCGTATAAATCCTCTATGTGCCGCATTTCTGTTCATGCATGCAAATGTATATGTGAAAGAGAGAGAAAAGGATGAGGGGCCGCGCGAGAGTGACTGCTTTGCCATAATGTGAAGTGAGGGCAGCGCTCTATACGAGAGATAGCAGTAAGGTCAGCTCCACCTTCACAATGCTACAGGCTATGATATGCGAACATGCCTGACAGTAGGTGCTTCATCACACTGTGGCAGCTTGACACGGGAGCATTTTCTCTTGATTAATCCCCTCTGCTTGCTGCCCGCTATGAAACACGCTGCGACTTTACAGCATAAGCAAACGATAATAACACAAAGCTCTGTTCGTTTAGCAAGTAATCTGTAAATCTGTGAGGGAAAAGAAAAAAAAAACAGCCTGACTTTCTTTCTCACTGCCAGCATGTAAATACTTGATTTTTTTTTCTTAGAGTTTCAATTTCAGGGACTTGTCGACAAGACTGATTAGCTGAGTAGCTTTAAAACACGCCACAAGCTGGCACATAAAATCTGAGATAAACCGCATCTTCTAAGGAGAAAACATATCTGTTTAGTTTGCATATTTTTCATTTGCACCCACTTTCTTTTTGAAATGAGCGGATGAGAAAAGTTCCGCTGACAGCAACACGTTCTCAAACTCCGGGTGAAAATAACTTCCACCCCTCATCCAATGAACCATCACCACGTTGATGAAACACCTCTACCGTGGTTGTGACATTCTCACTTTCAGGGGCGCACGCTCTCGTTTTGCCAAACATCACTACAGAGCAAGCCTAAACATTTCCCATGCACAGCTTTCTTCATGACGCTCCTTCACTATCTCAGAAACCCAATGAGCCAGCTAATGCAGGCTGGGAGTAGAGGAGTGTGTGTGGGGGTGTGGTGCCAGTGGTCAGGCAATCCACTTTCCCAGGTGGAGTCAGTAGAGCAGCCAAGGGATTCCTCTCCCTCCTAGGTTTTTATTTTGATGGCTGTGGGTTTGCTGTCCCACCGCTGCCGTCTTGCTTCCTCTGAACTTCACTTCATCAGTCTACACACCCGTAAAAAAGGATAATTTCCTTTGCCCAATATCCCTAAAGGTGAGTTTAAAAATCGTTCACTCTACTTGACGCGCTCCCATTTCCCCCATTTCCATCCTGAAGGCGAACACAGACAGAGGCCTGATGGTGCTTACTCAACGGTATGACCCAACAAAGTCAAGTCACAGGTAGATGATGGAAAAGCGCTGATTTAAGAAAGCAGCCCACTGCCGCAGGAGGCCGTCGTAAAACATGATGATGGTGCACGGGCGTGGCGTTTGTGAATGTCATTTAAAGAGGCTAACGGCCGCTGTCTGTTTGAGAGGTAGATCGATACGGTAATGAGGAGACGGAGGCACAGGCGTAATCACCGAAAGCCCAGCGGTGCTGAAATCCACAAAATAAAACGGAATTGGGTCCTGAGCGAGGGGCAGTGGGCTGAGTGACACATTCATGAGACGCACTCACATCATCTCACAGATTCTAATGATATGGCCTTAATGTCAGAATGGCCCCATCTTCTTTTCCAGTCACACACACCTGGTGTGGTATGAGACCTACAAACAACAGGAAATACTCTTTGTATGGGAGCATCCTAATGAAACTCGACAATATGAGGTCAGACACAGGCCGGTTATAGTGATGACTGTGAATGATTAGCATAGCATTTAGGCTATCGTAAAGATGTAACATAGACATAAGTAAAGCTCATGGTTGGTGAATTTAAATGAAATTTCAGTGAGGAAGAATGATGACTTTTACAACTCCCACTGGCAGCGTTTTACTGCTTTTGAGCTAATGACTTAAATATGAAATAGTGACCCCATCACACCAAGCACACTTTGAGTAAATTGAGCTAACTGGTAAAATAACCTTCACCACGGTCTCTACTGTGCCTTTTTAAAACAGGGGTTCATTTTCAGCTTCTGGACCAGAAGGAGAAATGTAGTTTCTTGCCCTCTGATTCAAGCTCATTTAAACAAACTGGTGGCCTCATTGTGTGATTACTCAACAACAGTGAGACGGTTATTGGAGAAGTTTAAGAAGAGGTAAGAGGTATTTCAGAGGTTGAGCTACAATAGAAATGTTCAATTCATAATTCATCACCGCACACCAAAGTGTTTCCCCAACAACAAAAACAAACCTAGGCGTCAGAGCGCATTCACAGCAAACACTGACACATTTATGTATTATGTAAAGGGATGAGAAAACATGCTACCACTGACCCTGATATGGAAGGAGAGACACATGGGTTGTACTGGTTATAGTACCTGCACAGTGTGAGTGTCGGCACTAACGATGGTTGACGACGTGAAATCCATCTGTTTCTAGCCATGACTGGCTAAATGAAGGGAACCAATGGAGTGAGAGCTGATTTGGTGTCAAACGGAGTACTTGGATGAGGTAGATTGTGTGCATGTGTTTGTGCGGTCTTGTTTTTATTAAGTTGCGGGGGCCAATTTTTCACGGACAACAAATATTGCGGGGCCATTTTGTTGTTGTGGGGACCCTTTCTGCTGGGACTCATGACTTTATAAGGGTTAAAACTTGTTAGGACCTGGGTTTAGGGTAAACAATAATTCATTTTGATAAGTTTCAAAAGAGGGAGGGACAAAAAGAATGAGATTGAAAGTGGAAATGAAGCAATCACTTGCGTGAGTGTGATCTTGTACAGCTATCTTTCTGAGGACCAGTTTTTCACCATCGAATTGAGGACATTTTGGCCAGTCCTCACTTCTTTACAAGGCCGTTTCAGGCCTCAGACTTGGTTTTAGGGGAAAAGTTACAATTAGGTTCTGGTTAGGATTAGGGTATGGGTTAGGGTTAGGCACTTAGTTGAGATGGTCAGGGTAAGGGACTGACAAAGCATTATATCAATGAATGTCCTCACAAAGATAGCCATGCAAACGTGTGTGTATTTGTGCACGCTTATGCGTCTGCGTGCCCTTGTATAGCTATCATTCCGAGAACCAGTTTGAGTTTTGTGTGTGTGCCTGTGTGTGTGAGTGTGTGTGTGTGTGTGTGAGTGTGTGTGCGCGCGCGCGTATTGGATCCTATACTACAGCTTATGTTGTTTATGAGCATCCCAGTGAGAGCTCACGCTAAGAGCCAGGTTTGAGTCACAGTTGCTGGACAGCATGGAAAGACTGGACAGTGGGGAAAAAAACTGATAATGTTATGACTAATCAAAAGGATGGCTGTGATGTGACCTCATATCCATATGTTAAACTGGCATTTCTCACATGTTCAAACGCAGAACACAATGACTGTTATCAGCAGTTATTGTTGTTGTTGTTATCATGCGCCTTAGACTTAACGACAGCACGGAGACTTATTATTGTTGCATTTTCTTCTTTTAGTTTTTTTATTTGCATTGTCTAATTCTCTTGAATTAAGTGTGGAAGACGATGTAAAAGTTCTGCTTCCAAACTGTTCCCCGTCACAGAGAAAAGTATGGACTGTCAATATAAAAATAATAAAACACACCAATCAGGTATCAACTATGCTGTCACACAACCTTAAACAGTCGGCCTTTGATCAACTCAAACAAAGTAAATCAATGTGACAGCATGTAATGTTACACAGTACAAAATAAGTACTTACAAGAAATTAAATGTGTGATACTATCGGCTCCTGGATCGCACACTGTAAAACGTCGTTTACAATAAAGGCTCCTACTGTCAGCCAGCAGGGGGAGGAGGAGGGGCGGATATCTGAAAATGATGAATTGATCTCGGTTAACTTATGGACGCTGGACAACCCAGAGGTTGTCACTTAATGATAAATGGACGTAATCCTGAGCAACAGGGACAGCATGTCAAGGACTTTGGCATGGAGACTTAACACATGATGGATGATAATCTTGCATACTGTGTGGCATTTATGTAAGCTTGATGGGGGCTTGTGTGCATGTATTAAAGTGAGTGTGGATCTCTGTATACGTAGTTGCTGTTGTTTGATATACAGTGTAAAACTATATAGTGCAAGGTGCTACAAATATAGATAGAAACTTTGGGTTGCTGCTCCACAATAGCCATCATAACAGGGGTCATGTCACACATAACTGCTCCAGTGAGTGTGGATGGAAGTCTGCCAAATGTGCCAGTGTCTCACCCTACTAGACGTGCAGCATATCACCTACAGTGGTACAGCAAACAAGTTTTGAAACTGCTTAAAAAGAGTTGCAAAAATTACAGCCATACACCGAAAATAAAATTACATATAAATAGTGCCGTCTCGGGTGCCATGGGTCAGACTCCAAAACACGTCATTGTTAGACCCCATCTGCTTGGATAATGGGCATGTGTTTCAAACTCCACATATCTGTAGCACAATCCATATGGTGAAAAAAAAA
>JASGAT010327278.1:0-18000 GCA_030220025.1 Chelon auratus | reverse complement strand
AAAACTAGCTTTTATGAGAGTTACAGTTGTCTCTTTCCTGCCGGTCCAAGATATTTAAAAAACAACAACAAAACAAAATGAATTCCTGCTCACATGTTTCAAGGTCAAGCTTCCAACTGACAGTCAAAATGGCCGATGATCTTACCTGCTTCTGGGCAGGAACATGGACTCCTTAATGAAAACCGAGCCGGACAGCAGGATGTACCAGCAGCTTCCAATGTCGTCAGGGCTGCAAGAGAACAAGAGAGACACAGATGAGCAGAGAATACAAAGGAAAGTGCTTAAAATGAACAGGTATGGGCCAGTATGCAACAACAAAATCACACAATTCTGGTATTTGTATGCAATATAGACTCTTTAAGGACAAACATTTTTTTTTTTCAATAAATCAAATGAAATATTACATTTGTTTATATTTCATTTGGTTTTATTCTAGAGCTGAAACAATTACTTGACCAAGTGACTGACACAAAATGAATCAGTTATTTGGATAATCAATATTTCTAGTTATTTTTTGAAGCAAAAATGCCAACTAGCTGCTCATTAAGGCTTCTCATATGTGGATGTTTGCTGGAATTCTGTCAAATTACTTTCTATGGACTGAACAGTCAATGTAACGATCTAGAAAATGTGCTTCATCGACATGTTTTGTGTATTTATTGTGGCTCAGTGAATCAGCAATATTTGACTGCTTACTTTGCCTGATGATTAAATTAAAAAAAAAGGTGTTGGAGAAAGAAAGAAAGAACTATGAATGAACTGAGGACTCATTTCTCATCCACCCACACCCACGGCCCTGATGAAACACACAGACAAGGAAATTGGGCCTCTCAGACAAAGTAAACTCCGACTGACCCCTGATTGATGCAGCTGGCGGTCAAATCCTTACAACACGACTGGTAAACAAACACACACACAGTAAACACTAGCACAGCACTGAGAATACACTCTTTTCTTGTACATTTTATTCAAATCAGAGACTATTTTTTTAGGATTTAAAGTATATGTGGCATCACTGGTGTACCACGGAATTTATTGCAGAACATCAAAGATTCAGCCAAGGAGAAATTGCCCAGAGATAAACAGCTCCGTAAACATAATTTTTCAGAAATTAAATTTAGACTGTCAGTGTGGTAAAGTTGAAAGGATGTCACAGAATTTAAAATGCATCAGTTTTGTTTCCTTATTCATCTCGCTTATCTCTAGGCCTTCACACATATCGCAGAGAGATAATCTCACATGGCTGAATCCTTTATGCGGGGAACATGCAGGATTATCAGAGGCTGCGTAACCAGTTAACCATCTGAGACTGTAAACAGATGCTAAGGAGATGGATAAAAACATTAATGCCCGCTTTCAGCTACATGCAAGGGCTCAAAGGGACAAGGCAACATGTGTAATTGCCGTGCAGGTCAGGAGGAAACCACTGCTGTACTAACCTAGAATGCGATTTATTGCGAGTTGGTCACATGGTAAAATTCCCTTTATGTCTAAATCTGAGCATTTGAGGAAATGAAGGTGAACTTGTGATTGAAAAAGAGTTCGGTCAAACACATGTACTGTATGTCAACTGACAGCCATATGAGAGTAAAGAAGAAGTAGAAATCCAGAGAAGGAAGTAGTGACACATGTGACACTGATATCATCGTTCTCTGGTGCGGGGAATTTGATATGAAGTTTGGGCATTGGTGGACAGAAATAGGCACGGCAGTAACCAAAAACTGCTTTCATTTTGGCATGGTGACTCAAGCTGCACAACAACAGCAACAGTTTCGGTCAAGTGGCTAGATATTATGACTTACTGACCTAGTTTGGTACCTTCATTTATTTCAGCCTAATATGTGTCTAAATGTTTCAAGACTTGACTGAACATGGCCAGAATTTGCAGTTGGTTTTAACTAGAAATATGAAACATAACTATGAATGACTTATCACAGTGGCTTTACTTATCGCAGGCATTATGTGGGATTTTAAAATACAGATAATAACAATAACCCCCTTTACTTCTTAAAGAAACCGGTCAGCATTGCAGGAGATATTCACTTCTTCCTGAAAGGTAGACAGAAGATGAGTGGCTGAACATTCTCCAGGTCATTGTATATCTAAACCAAAACTAAAACAAAGGCAGTGGGTTTAGATTGAGTTTCCTTGAAGACAGTGCATCACTTAAGAAGCCACAAGTCTGGTTGCCTTTGTTTTAGATAAAAAAGATTGTGCCTGTGCAGTAAATATAGAGCTATGCAGCCAGAAGCTGGTTTAGTCCAAGCACTTAAAACAATGGGAAAAAGTTCCAAAGGCAACATTTTGCACCTACCAGCACCTCTAAAGCTGACTAACATGTTAGACCGTGTTAGTTTAATGCAAGTGTAAAAAAACAACAACATGTCTCCTTTTCTTAGTATTTGAGTTAATGCTGCTTACAAATGCAACTCACCAGCTTGTAATTACATTGTGAGAAGTTGCGTACACAAAATAATAGCAGTTCAAGTGACAGCATCAGCTGTAAGTTGTGAGAAGACTTAAGATAACGACCAGGCAACCTAATGTAGGAAATGTAAAACTGTGCTATAACATATAAAGACAACCTTTACAATCCAACCCTCACCTATGGTCATGAACTTTGGGTAACGACCAAGTGGCCGAATTGAATTTCCTTCGCAGGGTAGCCAGGCTTAGTCTTAGAGATAGGGTAAGGACCTCAGACATATAGGAGGAGCTCAGAGTAGAACCGCTGCTCCTCCACGTTGAGAGGAGTCAGTTGAGGAGGCTATGATATCTGGTAAGGATGTCCAGAGAATTGTCTTAGGCATGTCCCATCGGAAGGAGGCCCCGGGGCCGACCCAAGACACGATGGAGCCTATACACGTGAACTTGGACCTTGCATAAAATGTTCATTTACGTACAAACTGTTAACAGTAACTTCATACTGTTCAGACATTAGAGTAGTAGCTCATCTGATTTACTGCAAGAGTTTGAATAAGTATATTTCCAAGAACTTTTCTTTAACTGTAGAGTCACAGTCAAACATTATTTCATTTAATTCAGTTCATATTTAAATGCTATGTTTAAATGAGTGCACAGCAGTCGCTTAACTGGAAGCTGAATGCTTCTATGTATGACGCTTCCACCTGTCTGTTTACCAGTCGGTGCAGAAGATGAACTCATCAAGCTGCAGTCAGACCTTGTACTTGAAGCTGCTCTGGTGTTAATAAGGCAGCAGGCCGAGTGATAATCGCAGGGCATTTTCATTCGCCTAAGTGAGACTTTTTAATTGAAACCAGGAAAAGAAAATCAATGACCAGTCACACATCAGCAAGGTGGGACTGGTTTTTGCTTACAGTAAGTTAAAGGATGGGTGCGCTTATTATACACCTGCTCCCACACAGCCACATGCATTCACACTCACCATTACTGTGGCTGAGATTTTTTAATCATCAAGTCCTCCTTCCGCCTTTGCACACTTTTCCTCGTACAACTAATGAGGCTGCAGACAGCACATGCTACTGATGAAGAGCAAAACCACTCACTCCCTCCAAAGCATCCTGTCCCCATTTCCTTTGTCCTCCACTGATCCACCCATCACCCAACAGACTCGTCCCATTCTTTTAATGGCTCCTTGCTGCATTCAGAGACAACACGAACAATATGTTCAATTATTAATTGCTGGCACGCTGATGTACCAAAGCGAGGCAAGCATCACACATGGCTGAGGAGGAGGAGGAGGATGAGAAGATACACCAAAAAAGTAGGAGATAAAAGACTCTTATGTGCCACGACAGCTTGACTGAACTGGGTCACACGTACTGGAAGAGATAGTCGAACACTAAACAGCATCCACCAAAACCCCCACAGGGAAGACTTTAACAGCGGGGAATCGGGTTATGTGAGTGCCACAGAAGCGATGGCAGGGGTAAAGTGATGGGGGGAAGAATGATTATAGCATGAAGACCTTCATGAAATGAGGTTTGACTGTTATGAAATTAAACAGTTTTACTCAGCAATGAAAATTGAGTCATAGTTACTCTGTACTCTGATTAGTTAAAGTCAACGGATGAAGTGAGTAACACTGAGGATGTAATGTTCTTCTGGTTAACCTGGTTCCTGGTATATTTGTGGACGTCACATTAATACACACCACCACCTCAACATCGTTACAGAACAAACACACCTCATGCTAACAGTAAGAGAGTGTTCCTTGCATCCTGGTGCTATATGTTGGAAATGTGATCCATCAGCGGTCTCTGTGGTCCAGTTCTGATGCTGACATGTCCATTGTAGGCGCTTTCAGCAGTAGACTGGGTGAGCATGGGCACTCTGACTGTTCTGCAGCTACACAGCAGCATGCAAAACAAAGTGTGATGCACCATGTATTCTATCACCTTACTATTGGAACCACAATTTTGAGCATTTTAACTTTTTCCAGCAGTTCGAGCTACAGAAGTTCACCTGTTGGATCAGCCTTCGCTTTCCATGTGTATTAGCCTGTTGCTGGTTCACTCTTCCTTCCTTGGACCACTTTTGATAGGTACTGACCACTGCAGAACTCTCCACAAAAGCTGTAGGTCTGAAGATGCTCTGACCAAACTGACCAAACATCACAATTTTACCCTTGCCAATTCAACTTCAAAGGCAAAATGTTCACTTGCTGCGTATATCTCACCTACTGACAGACCATGATAACGATAATCAGTGCAATGCACTTGAACAGTGATTAGGAGCATTATTGGTCATACTGTTGTGGCTGATTAGTGTATGGTTTGTCAACATCAAAGTCCTGTTGTGTCAAACAGTACAACATTGTAAAATAAAATAACATGGTGAAATAAAGGTCGATTTTGCGTTAATATGATTATATACACAAACAGCAGTGGCTCTGTGGGTCCATGAGGCAGTAAAAAGACTGTCAACAAAACACAAAGGGAGTTACTTTGGGTGTGATAGGAGTTCCAACACAACAGAGGTGTGTCTACATGCACACTTAAAGCAACCAAGCAACTCTGACCAAGTTGTTATTGTCATGCTGCTTTCACCATGAAATCCTCAAGAGACTGTCAATACCACAATAGCGTTATGAAATGAAGCTTTCACGTTTTCAGTTGTCCAACAAACAAAACTAAAAAAGCTATGGGTGGGTGGTAGACGGCAGACAGTCTACTGGTTGATGCTCAGTTTAAACCTAGGTTGTGTTTTTTTCCATAAAACCAAACCATTTCCTTCAAATGCGGAACTAAACTTCCTTCTTCTGAGAAAAAAACAAGAAATTCCCTACTGTTATTCTCTTCATCTTGTTCCAATGTAAAAAGCAGCTCAACCACACACTTATGAAATGACTAATGCCTCAGATAGTAAAGAGCGTGTACTGGAATGTAGAATTATATAATCTGACTGGTCACTGGCATCTGATGACTTTTTCAGTTTCATCTCGTGGGTAACTCCCTTGTCTACCCTCCTGCGACGCTGTGTCTAAAGGCGGGCAGCTTCACCGTGTAACAGGGAACAGAAGGTACGTGACAGGGGCAACTTTCCGACAGCTGCTGCCTCTGAACCTCAGCCAAGGGTTAAAATATCACATTCTGAACACTGTGCTTCTGTAGTATTGTCATCGTATATTAGCTTGGAGGCCTTTTTTCCATGTCAAAAATAAATAATTAAATAAATAAAATGAAAAATGCAGTGGAAAACAGGTAAAGTCAAAGAACAACCGGCTGCTAAATCTTGGGGTTTTCTGTCATGGTTTGGTTGGCTTAAGTGATTTTTTGGCATTACTCTCATGCTGTTGTCTGCTTATTTCTTGCCAGCGCAGTCCAGCACTCAGAAAGAAGTCCTTCAGTCTTTCCCTTTCACCATTTCAGTCAATACGTTTACATTTGATGGTATGTATCTGATCTGGTTTTGGCAAAGCAGGTGACAAAGATCTGTACAAGATTATTTTCTTCTGTCAGAATAAATGAGGAATTCCTTACTTAACATTGTTTCCAATGAATACAAACGTAACCAGCCACATTCTATAAAAAACTGCTTTACCAATTACTTTCATTCTCACATAATTCTCAACCAAATAATGATCAATCAACTGTAGAGAAAACAGAAATAATTGCTCAGTTTACCAAAGTGATGTTAACGCAGGAAGAAACTAGCAGCGATGAGATGACAAGAGACAATCCACCGTTAATGAAATTCAGTGTTGCTGTAGCAATATCTTTGGCAGAGTGGGCAGGTACAAAGTCGAGCGAATCTCAACTCCGTGGCTACGACCGATGGGAGCGACTGAGTGACATATGACGCAAATGCAGAGTTCCCCAAAAAATGACCATCCACGACTTTGGCTCCAACCACCAAATTCACCATGCTGAAAGCTTTGAACCCAGTTGGTGTTGTTGACAGTGATTGCAAGAAGAGGTGGTTCTAAGCAATCTACTGTATAACGTACACTGAGTCTATAGACACTAAATGTAATTTTATATATTATTATATTATAAATGGGTATAAATCCAGTGTGTTGTATTTCTAATTTTAACTCCAATGGAACAAACATTTAAAAAGAGTTATTTCAACAATCAAGATAAACAAATTAAGACTTCCCAATGTTATTACTCTAAGAGAAACTGTAATATACGGTTTTATTTGTCAGCTGGACCACACAAACCAGAGCGGGTAAAAGGTCGAGGGCTGCATTGAAAGAGCTGAAATGGAAGAGGTTAAAAGACACTAACCCTCTCCACCAGCCACTGTACAATGTGCCATGTCAGCCTCCATCTCTGGAGGTTTTAGCACTATAATCTCTGGATGGTAAATCCTGAGCACTTCAGCCTTTCGCAGGATGGGATGTTTTCATGAGATATTGAGTGTGACAGTGTGCGTGGGTGTGTGGGTGGGTGGGTGAGTGTGGGTGTGTGTGTGGGTGTGTGTGCGTACATGCATGTAGCACTCTAGCAATCTAGTGCCCCCAGGCAGGAAATATGAGTACTTTTAGAACTATTACCTCTTATCCTCCTATCATTACCTCACCAGCAACTATGGATAGTCAAGAATGAGGTTGTGAGCGTGCTGGGTCATTAACTACTATGCCACTTCTATGAATTTTATCCCACATTAAGATTGTTTGCAGAAAAGGGAAGTAATAGAAATATGATCTAGTTCCATGTAAAATGTGGATTACGTCATTCTGAAATCAAGGGAGGAAGACTGGCGGCCAAACAAATCTAACACTGGCTCCACTTTATATAAGTTTAAGAGTTTATCTGACACTATGAATAGATAGAAAATCAACCACACTTTTTGCAGTTGTCTGAGATACATGTCAGCGCACAGGACACACAACTCAATACTCAACTGATGTCTCCCACTAACTTTTAGAGCCCTCATTCAAACAAAACATTAGAAACAAACAGGGACATTAAGCTGTATTTTTGGAAGTCAGTCTCATCTTCTGCTGTTTAACACCAAGCTCTTTTCAAGGAGGGCTTCGAGTTTTATAGGTTACAATACATGTAAGCACGCAAAACACATGCAAACAAACAGCTGTGCACATCTAGAAACCATGTCGAGTGTACACACTTGTGCAAATGAAATGAGCCAATAAACAAAAAAGGAAAACAGCCTGCTGTGTTTCTGTGCTTCAGCCCAGGGCTAAATTAGCAAAGTACAGGCAGTTATGTTTTCACTGGGACCGTGGCCACGCTGAGCAAGAAAAATCTGAAAATGCTCTGTGCACTGGTGTTTATCCACATCAGTGTTTTTAATTCATTTCTATAAATATGCGCACAAGAAACCATGGCCAGATCAGGTTCTTCTTTGTCCTTTTTCAATGAGACCAACAGCCTGATTAACTGGGTTTTCTACTCCTTCTGAACAACTTAGCAGGTCAGACAGATTCAGAAACCCCACTCCTCACACCTTCCCATGGTTAAATGTGGAGGTCTGTGCTTCACCTTTATATGCACACCCACTGTATGCAAAGAATCATCCCACTTTTGAAACAACATCACATCTTCCCCCTCCCTGTGAGAGACGGCTTTTCATTGCACCTTTCAATGTGACCGAACTATCAACACTTTTGATTGCTGAGGTAGTCAAACTGCTTTTGAGAGACCACAAACTAGCCCTTACTCTACTGAATCTCAGGTGGTAAAATCTCTGTCCAGTGCTGGAATTCTCTCTGTACTTACCCAGCATAGGCATCAACCCAGCTAAACTCTAGATTTTGTTATTCAGATTTGTATATTTTCTCTTTCTGCTGTCAGACAAATGAATGAAAATAATCTGATCTATACAGGCAGAACAGTATTTTTCTTTACTGTTGCACTGAGACACTGGCAAGGATCAGGACTGCATGGATATCTGACAAAATAATTATTAAAGTTTACTGACATCTACTGTGAGACACCAAGCCGACAGTCGGACGTTTGTTGGTTTCAGCTGTCGATATCTGTCCAAGGTTTTTTGGCATTGCCAGTAGCTAGTCCTTAAATTTTTAGCCTATTCAGCGCGTTGAATCGATGACGGAGCGCATCAGTGCAGGGGATTACTTTGATTGCCTATTCAGCTTTGCAGACCAGTTCACGAGAAGAGAAAGAGGTAAAAGTAAGGCAAGAAAGTGTGCATGCACAGAAGGCTCCTTTTATGTGTCACCTTGTGTCATCTCATCTGAACATTCAAATATGCAAATGCTTCACAAAAACAATTTGTATTTGGGAATGTTCATATTGACATGCCAGGAGGCTGCGGACCATCAGGACCAAAATCACAAGCCACAAGAACAGTTTCGTCCCATCTGCGAGTGAACCCATTAACAAGCATCCTCCTCTGTTATTCACCTATACACGTCACTACACATTACATTAATGGGAAATTTGTCCACTCACTGGCTCTTCTTTATACATCCATGCACAATCTGTGTAGTTCTGCTATTTAAAAAATGACTTTTTATATATTCTTTGCACATAGTATATTTCATATTGTTCTCTTTTTCTTACTATGTTTATTGCACCAAACCCCCAAGACAAAGTCCTCGTATGTGTGAGCATACGTGGCAATAAATCTGGTTCTGATTAAGATCATCTGGATTTAATCAATTACAGTAGACCGAGTGATCAGCATAATTCAGTGGAGGCCAGCTTTGTAACTCTTCTCAACTTTCTAGCTCTTCCAAGCTTATTATTTTTTTTTTTAAATCAATGACTTCAGACTCCCACCACCTGCTGGTATGAAGAGTTAATTCCCCTTACACTGGGGCAGCAGGAAGTTCTTTGATTTGGGTTTGGTGCGTCTGGGCCTTAAAAGCCACTCTTTTAAGATTTATCCATTCTGAGAGAAAAGCGTTGATTTACTGTGCAAAGATAAGAAAATTGAGAGATTCAACAAGCTTTGTGTGGCTATGCGAATCCTTGTTCCACATTTTTGTATCTGTGACAGGAAATGTCTAAGAAACAACTAAAAATGTAAGCTTCTTGACTTGGCAATGTGCAGAACCTTGAACAGGTCTTGCTTAAACTGGAGCTTAATCTGGATTCCTATTGTTTAATCGGCCCCCACACCACAGAGTGGGCTTCTAATGAGGTGTTGACTCGTCCGCATCATCCCCCAACACACACACACACACACACACGGGGGATCAGACGGCAGAAAAGGGAACAATGCATCCCCTCTAACCCCTCGAGACGCTGGCGGAGTTAATTAACTGTCTTAATTCTCACCATGGGTGTTCAGAAGACGTCACCATGTGACAGCAGTCAAACACCGTGTGTGTGTGTGTGTTCTGTTTGCCAAAGTTGTGGCAGCCTTTCAAAGTGGATCCAAACACACTCGGAAGCCGTCAATGCAGCTTTCTGATCGAATGAACCCGCCCCTAACTGTAGCTCAGAGGAGGAAGAATATGAGAATTATCACTGGGTAGTAGCTGCTAGTTTTCACAACTGAAAGAAAACGGCTTTATGAGCTAATATAGCTACTGTTTGTCTTTGTCAATTTAGTCCACAGTGACCTATTGAATTAAGCTGAAATTACAGGTTGTTTTTCTTCAGCTGCGGGAATTGGTGTGACACCAAAACACACTCTTTTATAAAAGTAATCATCTATCTGTGCTTTATGAACATTCGTTTTCATTTATGTCAACCAGGTTGCTTTGCAGCATGCAGCACTGCCATCAAGAACTCGGCCCGTGTCTGAGCACGTTTTGATCACACAGAAGTGAAATATTGTTACACCCGGCTGCCTTTGTTTGTCGCTGCGTACATGTTCTGGCACGGATGGCAGCATGTGGCCAAATATCATCAATACCCCTTCACACACTCTCATTCACACCTCCCCAAATACAGACACTGCGGTACTTACTAGTATAGCACTTCATTGGCTTCGTGTCTCTCATATCGCACTGTCTCACACATTATCCTGCGGGGACAGAGAGGAGAGAGGCGTCAGGAAACAACAAGCAGGAAAAATAACCAATAAACGATGGTTATCATTAAAACAATACAGACAAAATAAAAAGAAAAGAAAGAATTTACACAAAAATAACTTCAAACAGTGGATACAGTAAGACTTTGATACTATTCATGGGCTGTATATAAGGGATGGATGTAGCTACTGCGAAATCCCCCATTAGTTTGTGGACGGCCATTTTGTAGCCCTGAGTTTGGCATTTCCATCTTGTTTTTCGTGGAGCCAGAAGCGACCATAATTGGATGAGAGAGAGGAGTTGGAGAGGAGGGATGGGTC
Organism: Chelon auratus; assembly: GCA_030220025.1. Classification (NCBI taxonomy): domain Eukaryota; kingdom Metazoa; phylum Chordata; class Actinopteri; order Mugiliformes; family Mugilidae; genus Chelon; species Chelon auratus. The sequence continues at coordinate 7,284 of JASGAT010327278.1, read as the reverse complement.
AATCAACCCCCCTTACATACCTCTCGTTGACCTTACATCATACTTATTTGTGGAATTATTTTCAAAGGCACAACCAGGACACTGAGGTGGAGAAATTCATTTAGTTACATCATAGTAAGTAGTGAGAAAAAGTTAATGATTTAATATTTTATGAGAGAAGCAAAACATTTTTAATAGGGAGTTTACTGGGGCCAGCACATACTGACATTCAGTGGAATTGCACTTAAGCCACTTCTGCATTTGTTTTACTTCTCAGACGTGGTGGTTACGTCCTTGCACTGATACCATTACATTATTAGGTATAAAAATTTCCTGATTTATTTTTTGGCAAACTTACAACTAGTGATTTCTGTGATTTCCATGTGCCTGAGGTCACATGCTGCTACTAACAAGCAATAAAGAAAAATGCTGCTGTTAACGAATAAAAATGAGCGCACCGAAAGAAGGAAGGGAAAACAATTTAAGATTTACAGCAGAGCATGATAGTCCTGTGGCTGAATTGCATCATAGTCAATTGTTGCTACAGAAGGAAGGGAAGTTTGTTGTTCCGTGTCTTCTACATTGGAAGTGTTTATTTAAATTCTGCATTCATTGTAAAAGGCTAAGAACCAAAAGAAAGAAAAAAAAACAAAACGCCAGCGACATGATCAAAATCTTACATATTTAGTGACAAAGCACCTCAACTATAGCAGCTAGGGGTTTAGTGACTTACTACTGCACTGAAAAGTTTGCTTTGCAAATGTGAAGCTTTAACCTTAAAGCAACAAGCTTGTTCATTAGGCCTGCATCTAAAATCTGTACATTACATTCCCTCTCAAAATTAAGCATATTCACTTTGTGATCACACTGTGTCCATTATGAAAATGTTGTTTTCCCGATAGTAACTGTTAAATGTAAAATCCATATTGAAAATAATGGTTGTTTTAACTCAACATGAAGTGTGAAAAAGTTGTCCACATAAGGCGCCTCTAGAGAAGACAATTATGCTTCAACATTACAGGCAGAAAACTACAGTAAACAGTGACAGATCAAAACACAAAGGGCTTCAGAAATAGCTAGGGGCAAACGGCGTGTTGTAGCCCAGAGTTATTGCCAAAACAAAAACATTATCACAGAAGAAAAACAACACATTCCTCCCCGATGAAAACGCTGAGAAAAAAGGAACTACAACATAATCCCATAGTTAGTGGGATGTCTGGCTGGCTGGGAACTTTTTTTTTTTTTTATTTAAGTTTGCGAAACTGAAGTTGACAGGAGCGGTGGGCTGGCCTGTGGGACCACGGGACATTCCTCAGGACCCAAACAGGGAGGAGGGAGCGGGGTTACTGTAGGGTGGGAGGCCTCCGAAGGGTCACACAGAGGAATGTTCTAGCTCACGGGTCACGTACTGCTACATTGTTCCCTAGCCAGTGTAATCCACATGTATGCACACAAGGCATGCTGGGAACAGACTTCTGACATGCACTGTTTGGAGAGTGTATGCCGGGCAGAACAAACTGGAACGTGGCGACAAGAGGCAAAATCTTCTATGAACAGCAGCTAAACACTGTTTCATACAAACCCTGCTGATTTCCACTTTACAGCTCTGGAAGCTGTTAGATGTCAGATATATCGCTAAAAGTTACAGTCAGTAAAAGAAACAGTTAAAATAAAGCCATTAAAAGAAAAACAAGATAGTGTAATGAGAAAAAAAAATGAATTCGTAGAGAGCTAAAGTCAAATACAGATACGTCTATGCATACTTGGACACTGATACAAATTTTGTAGGAAGACCCTCTACTTTGAGGGTATTCACATTAACTTTTGGTTAGTGTCCAAACAAATATGGACCCAGCTTGTATGTTTTGCATAAAGAATAGCTTTTTTTAGTGTGTGTTAAAAAATAAAGAATTGGAGGATGGGAACAAGCTTCTGGACAGTTTTGAATTTGTTTGGTAGCCTAATTATGTTTAGGCTTCCGCTTCAAATGAAGCAGGTTATAAATCTTGATCCTGTCTACTTTTACACCTCTGCACACCTGGCTACTTGCAGTTTATAGTTTCTGTGACCATGCCCGTGGACACTTGCAGAGTCAGCAGCAGACTTGCACGGCCTTCATTACATACTACATGTAGACTAGAAAGCATATGGTGACCTCCAAACAGAAAGAACAAGAGCTGCTTTGTTTATTGTTCAGTCAGACGGCGTGAGCATGAAAGTGACACCGTCAAGAATAAGACTGTGGATGGGGAATGCAGTAAAACCATCATGACACATATAGGGAGCACTAAATGACTGTACAGGTTTTACTTTTCTCTCACATGCACAGTCACTATGCTCGCTGTGGGAACGCTCTGCTGAGTCTAAGATTTTGTGTTGCACCTAGACACTGGTGGGTGACACATTTTAAAATCACATGGACCCTCATAGATGCAGAAAACTGATCTCAAAGAGGGTACAGTTGTAAGGTTGCCTATTTCAGACACCTGCAGAAGAAATGTTGTTCGTGGATCTCCTGGGTTCTGCTTTTGGTTTCAGATGTTGTTAAGACTATTGAATGAAGTACATGGTGTTTAAGGGGCAACATATATAAAGAGTTGACAAAGAACTCATGGTTTGTTTGTTGTTGCAGTTAAGTAGTTTGTTGTTAATAGATCCTGATCATGTGAGTTTCATCATGTGAGGTCTATAAGAAAACCTAAACACCCCAGCGGTCATTTAGAACTGAAGAAACTACTTAGATGAGTGAATACGTCTTCAAGAAAACTCAAAGTCCAGTCTCCTTTGTTTGTTTTTTTTTGGATATATTGATTTGATATAAACTCACTACTTGGGATTCAGATTTTCTGGTTGGATTCAGTTAAGTCACTGTTTGTAGGAACAGTTTATACATTTGAGGAAGATACTAAGATCAACAACACATCTAATTATTAAACTGAAGCTATAAACAGCAGCTGACAGATAGATGGGGAGATTTCAGTGTTGCAGCAGCAATGGGCATACACTCAGCATACTATACATGATCTATCATAAAAGTTAGTTTTGGGATAAAACCAAACCAAAACCAAGTCTGGCTTTGCCTTAATAATACTTGAAAATTTGTCAGACACTTTTATACGCTTACGAAAAGAGCTGCATTTTGTTTTCTTTGAGGTTTTAGTTAGCAACTGAGTTAACAATTCCAGCCAGCGGGTGGTTAGAGGGCAGATTAGAACACCAGAAGAAAACCAACCAGTGTTCATTTTACACCTCCGACAACAGCCGTTATGGAGCTCACGCACACACACACTGAAGAGATGTAGCTATGTTTTAATTTGCATTTGAAATGCAGGTAATTGGAATATCAAGCTTCTAAGGTTATACTAATGAAATGCCAGGAACGTGTGCAGAGACTCACCTCAGCTGGTGCTCCCGCAGGTTGGACAAGGCCTCCATCCCATGCAGATAAGAGTAGACGATCTCCAGGTCCTGGAGAAGAGCAGAGGTGTTGTCAGACACAGCAACAGATATGGGCTTTTAAATAGAGCAGAGACGGTAATTTCACTGATCAGTTCGGTGACAGACAGAGAATGAAATTACATCATTTCAGTCAAACATTTTCTACCTGCAGCTGCTCTGATGTGTAGTACAACATTATTGTAAAATGAACAAGTTTTGGACTAAGTGGTGAGACAAAACATGACACTATGCCACCCTGAATTCTGAAAACTGATACTGACATTTCATGATGAAATACTGATTAAAAACTTATCCAATTTCAACATGATGGCACAAAAGTGTCATTAACCCATGTCAGGGTCTGGAAATGATGAAGAATGCTTATAAAAGGCTTTCAAAGCCCAAATCATTGTCTTCCAATTATCTGTTACATTCAATGAAGAATCAAAAACCTAAAGAAATCTACTTTTTATGGTCTACAACTACAAAAATCAATTAATATTGACTGCCTGTGAACATCTGACCTTATCCCTTGAAAGAATTAAGCCCGCCAATCAATAATTGAATCAGTTTATTATTCCAACATTATTCCTTGGTTCAAATTAATGTAGTCTGTCAAAAATACATTCAGAGATAGCTTAGCCTAGCTACGACTTAACATTGACATTTAAAATGCTAATCATTCACACTTCGGCGCACAAACTGGCTTTTTTTTCTTTTTTACAAGGACATTGATTTGTGTGGCTGAACATCGGAGCAGAAAGTAATAAAGCACCTCGCAGAGAACAAAATAAAGGAGCTGCACTGCACAACTATAAACTCCCCATTCAATTAGTTCATCAAGTGACCCAGTGAGTGACTCTCAGACCATCTGGCCCGGATCCAAGTCAGAGGTGAAACAAAGTGGCCCTCTCTGAGAGCTGGCAGCCTGCACAGCTACTCCACTGTCTATTGGTACACACTGGGGCACTGACTGTGTGTTTGTATGTGTGAGTGTGTTTGTGGTAGAAGCCACTGGGAAGCCCTTGTCGGCGGGGACTGGAGGTGGATGCGGCGACAGCGGAGTGGAGGGACAACAGAGAGCTTGTGTTGAGGCCCCAATAAACGACACCGCACAGAATGGACGCTCTGTCTCTGGGTTGTGTTTCCGAGATCAACAATCAGAAGCTTATTGAAAACTTTATGAAATGTAAACAACAAATGATGAATAAAACCGTCTGTGCTGGTTTAGCGTCTGTGCCGGTGGGAGAGGACATGTCAGAAGGCTGTCAGTGTTTGACTCGTTGATTTGTGAAAAAGAAAAAGAAAAAAAATACTACTTCATTTATTATCAATTCTAATAAAACACCAACTATAGTACACAAAAGGGAGTGATCGGACTTAAAGTTGAGGCCTCAGATATGGTCAAGCTTGACACATGTGATTATAATTAGTGATATTTTTTATGCAATCAAGCCTTGCAAATCGAAACCTAAAATATGTAATTGTAAATTAACAAAAAAATTGTATTTGTTATTTTTTATTTGAGGATGATCGTGATAGCGTGGGCACAAAAACAAAGTGGCTGCCCCGGTTACATCACACAGCGATATTCTCACTAACCAAATCCTCATGTTCAAAGGGTCTGTGGTCAGAAACACAATGAACAGGAGCCATGGTTCACCAGGGTTAATGGTCAGACGTCTACTGCCACCTACTGGATGACAAGAGAACTACACAGTTGAATCACCTCGGATACAAATGCAGAGCGTCAGTTCAAGTTTCTGCACAAAATTTAAGGCCACGTGAAAATATCTGAATATAATGGGTGACCCTTTCAGTTTTAAGAGTATATTTGGTATGTGTACATATTTTGTCTTTTTATACATTTCGTTTTGAGAGGTAGTAGTCAGGAGAGACAGGAGGTGATGAGACGGGACAACATGCAAATAGACATGCCCTAGTATGTGTATATTTTTAATACTATTTCATCTTTGCACATGTGTGAATTAACAACCGTTTTGGGCACTGGAAGCTTTGCAAAATCAGTGTCATTTGGGAACTCTCCATCTTATAAAACAACGTTATAAGAACATATCAGACATTATTTCTCTGTGTTTATGATAGTTGTGGAGAAAAATCACAGTTAACCACACGCTCAGGTTTTATGGAAGCACGCAGCTGCAGCTGCAACATCACCACTTCTGTAACTGTGCAACCACAAAGGGCCTCAGTGGCTGCATCTCATTTCCTCTTCTCTCTACAGCACCACTAAAGAATATGAAGAAAGAAACAGCAGCATAGGAAGCGGTTTCTAGTTGTGTGTGTACTTTCTGTATATACCTCACCACTACTAAGTGTCAACAACAATACACATGTCTTATGAGATTAAAATCTAAAAAAGTGTATCAACTGAGGCTATAGTCCTCGCTGTTGCAGAGCTTGTGCCCTTTGTACCTTTTACTTTCTGTTCTCTCTACTGCCAAATGATAAAATAAAGCTGCCAAAGGCCACACAACATTAAATTTATAATGGGAATAGTAAAAAATTGGGTTGATCTCATAATTTGTGCACATAAAAGGCAAAGTGTATTTACCTTTTGTTTGCACAAAGATCAATGTGAAAAAGGACGCTACAATTTCACCAATAATCCAAACAGAAAGGCACCACTAGGTGGTAGTGTTGCAGGTTTTCCTTTTCCACAGTGACATCACGGTGAATAAAACAGCGCCACTAAAGCGCAGCCTCACAGGGAGAAATATGCAGAACCATCAATTGTGGCTTCACTCTCAAATATTTCAGATTGACTGTATGGAAAGAATGTAAAGGATCCCATCATTTCCACTCCCCGGGCCTTACATTTTCCGGTTTCTTTCTTTTTTTCCCCCCACTTTTACTGCTCTCTTTTTACCACAAAGTGTTAAGGAAAATAAAACATGAAATTTTTACACAAACAGAAGGATGAAATTCGAAGCAGCCATTTTAAAAACATACATAAAATTCCATTTTTTTTTTTTACTTAATCTCACAATTAATTCAAAAACAAAAGCTTACACAGACTTCAGTTGGTTTAAAAAAGGGTTTTCATATTTTTGCCTCTTACAACTAAGATCAAAAGCAGAGGGTGTTTGATCCATGCTTTTAACATCACTCAGGTGTCGCCTGCTTGATGCTGATTCACATCGATGGATACGATCAGGATCAACAATCTCCAGTGGAACAGAGACAGGAAGGAAAAGAGTGGTGGGTAGCAGAAACTAGAACATGCTGATGATGGCTGCAACCAGCCAAAACTCTGCTCATTGTGTGTGTATGTGTCCAATAAAGACAAAGCTCGTTCGTTTTTTTTTACAAATGTGCTGGCAGCTGAAACTCCCAGACTGCACTTGGAACACCAACTAATCCCTCCCCCTTCCTTTTCCAAACTAATCCTTCCAGGAACACAGGTGGCCCCCGCAGGAGGAAAAACACACCAAGATGTTGTTCTTGATAACATATTTAAAAAAAAAATACCCCGGGGATACATAAGAGGTACAAAACTATCCGTGCCATTCCTCACATACCAATTACATAGTGTAAGTCGAAGCGTAAAGTTCCCCGGGCAATTCCTCGATGCGACATAACATGTCATCGTTTTACACCTTCACTCGTAAGACAGATGGTAGCAGAGCAATCCAGCCAGACGAGTGGAGGCATTTCCTCTTCAGGATACAAATTAAACAATAGCATGCCTTGTCTTCCCTGCTAGAGGCCCGAAAACACACACGCACACACCGACCGAGGCGTCCATTTTCCGCCCCTTATGTTAGGCCCCAGAGGGAAAGGGTGAAGTGAGGTTGGTTGCCAGTCTGCTGAGTGGCAAAGCATTCAGTAGGCAAAGGGGGGGGG
>JASGAT010327255.1:0-22705 GCA_030220025.1 Chelon auratus | reverse complement strand
TTTTTTTTTTCTCAATCAAATATAATTAGGGGCTCACAACGAGGCTGATTGGAGATAACAACTCTTCTGTTCTCTTCAGATGATGCAGAGACTGTGACACACACACATGATCCGAAATGGCTGATGGCAAAAAAAGGACGGGAGAGGATTGTTTTTCATCATCTCATGTCTTATCAGATTCTTTGCCATTACTTGTGAGTTAAAGATTACTTGTGAAATTGTGATTATCTCGGGATTCAAAGACAGGAGAAATTGCGTAAACACTGTAATTTAATATGGTTCCCCCTGCTGCACCACGTCGGAGACTGGCGACCTCAATAAATAAGAGATTCAGCACAACGGAATAACCTTGCATCCACAGAAGAAGAAAATACATGTAAATCCACAGCACAAAGTCAAGCAGTTCGGTGTAATTAAAATAACCTCCGTCAGGGATATGGAAATATCCCATGTCCCTATGTCCAAATCTCTGGGTAATTGTGAGCACTTGTATAACCAAATGAGCTCAGAGTCACTCTGGGAGTTTGAGAAAGTCAGCACACGGTTGCCACAGAGCCCGAGCACAAGTCGCGCTGGAGGATCAGTACACTTTTTATGGCAACACTTCATTAAAGACAGGGGGCTGTGCACAGGCGTTACACTGTGCACCAAACCAAGCTATTTTTACACCAACAAGCCACACCAGGGAAACCCAGGCAATGTTTAATTTATGATTCTCGTCGTGAAAAGGACTTTGGCTGTAAGGAAAAATGGGAGGACAATGTCGAGAGTGCAGAGAGGATCCTTTCATAGACAATAAGTCGAATTAAAGTGCAATTCACGGAGACTGAGAGGCTCTTTATGGAACAGATTTGCCGCAGAGTGATTGACCACAACCTGTCATGACTTGTTTTGAATGGGTTGAATGACTGTGCTTTTGTTCTCGATTCAACTGAATTTGGAGGCAATTTCCACTTGCATCTTTTTCTTTAAAAAAAAAGTGCTGAAACAAGGTGTTGTTTGGTTCTATATGAAAAATGTACGACTCTCAGAGATACACCACTTTTAACAACGGCCACAGCTGTTCCATTTGCAAAAGCAGTTACTTGGAAATGTCAACATTTCCTGCTTTTCAGAAAATAGAGGGTGGGGAAAAAAGTATATGGCAGCCAGTTGTATTAGAAAGTGCTGTTATAAGCTACTCTTTATTTCAACTCCAAAATATGAAAGTCAGACAACACTCCAACAGCTGTTGCTGTAAGATAAATGCAAGATGGATGCACGTTGGGAGGCAACTGTGAGAGCCACCACTGCACTAAGGCTGCATGCTAATGAACTGTGGAGTCACGAGCCCTGCAGAGAGCCTAATGTTCACTTCCAGATGGTCATACACAGGGACATATCACCTCAGCTGCTCATTTTCTTTCCTCCACTTCGATATTTATATCCCCCAATTGTCTGTTGTGTGTGAAAATGCCTGGGCTCGGCGCGAAGAACTTTCCCCTGTTTCTTTCCTCTTTCTTGGTAACTCTCTTCATATGCGAGGTTACCAACACCACCGCAGGCCCAGCAGGATGTCTTGGTACTCACCATGCCAGCACCACAGGGGAGCAGAGTGGCTTGCAGAGTTCCACACTTTAGTACAGGAATCCCAGCGAACGCTGCGGGCTTGCCCCAGGAATGCCTCCTGACCACAGCCTCAGTCACTGGCACTAAGAGGGAGCAAGTGAGGGAGAAAAAGAAAATACACTTATCAAGTCAGAAGAAGAGACACGCACACAGATATCCTAACTAAGTGAAATGCTTATTCCTGCCTGTCACAAACGTCTACTGCCTCTCTAGGTGGTACAAGAGGAATTCAAGTTGTGTTGCTCGTGTGTAGCGTCTCACCAAGTTTCTAATCAGTGTTATCACCACCGTGCTGTCAGGCTCTGGGTTATGGCAGCTTGTTTCCCTCTCAAGTGTGAGTCCTAGTTCTAGGGCATCATTGTTGCTGCAGCAAGGAGGTAGACAAGACATCACATTATGACCGCCTTCCTAATATTGGGAAGGTCCTCCTTGTTCCTCCAAAACAGTTGTGACTCATCAGAGAATGGACATGGCAACAGGATGTTTTTAGTGGGGGCCTTTGGGTCCTATAGGTTGAGGGTAGGGGTCTCTGTGGATCAGTCTTGTTTTTTGTGTTTTTTGAGTTGTTCATAAACCGTTTTTGTGTGTGTGCCTGTGTCAGTCTGCATCCTGCTGGGGATGGCTGCTGCCATCAAGGAATGTCATTGCTACGGGCTGGGTGTGCCTGGTCTGGTCTAGGTGGGTGCTACATGTCTAAGTAACATCCACACAAATGAATGCCAGGTCCAAAAGTTTCCCAGCAGAACATTGTATTGTCACAAGATGGTCAATGTTATTTAATTCTCCCGACAGCAGTCTTAATGTTATGCCTGATCGGTGTACAGACAGGCTTGTTAGCTGCATGAGTGAGCGTGCAGGCAATGGAAGAGATAGAGATGTGTGCTGCATGTCCTCTGTGAACATCTGTAATCAACAAAATCAAATGAGAGAGAGAGACGAAGACGATGCCAACAATCATTATACGACTAAATTGTGTCAACTTTGCTGACTGCCTGTCTGCAGACACACAGAGGAGAAAATATATTACACATGTATTTTAAGTAAACTGGACTGGGCATGCTTAAACCTCAGCACACCCGGCAGTGGCTCTGAGCCACTTTGTCTCCACTAATCCGCAATGATCAGCCAGTATGTGCAGAAAGGGACAAGGCTGTTGGTGGCCTCTTTCAGACAGACACTATGTAAGTAGGTGAGTACAGAACAGGACTAGGACAGCGGGGAAGTCCCATGAGCTCACTGTCTAGCCAGATAGTGCAGAAGCTACGCCTACCTGCTCCTGCTGCTGACACTAGAGAAGAGTCTCAGTTTCAGCTCTGCTGTGCATCAAATTTGGAAACATTCAATATGTTTAACTAATCTAACCGGCTAAATACGAAACCTCCCATCCCCTTCAAAGCACTGAAGGCCCTCTAAGCTCGGTAGTTGTGGTGATTATGTTCGAGGGTCATCGTGACACTTTGATGAGTAAAACCTTCCCGTAATTCGCCCGCATTCAGCTCTTACATTCTTTTCTAAAACTCTGACCTGAATCATTTCCTCTGAAGGGAGCGAGACAATGCCATTTTGTTTTGGAAAGATAAAAACTGCAGCTCAGGACCCAGTTCTCAGAGTAACACTGGTTCAGGTCTAGTCTGACCTCATGAGTGGCGCATGGAGAAAAACTGCAAAAATCCTCTTCTCTCCTCAGATCAGACTAAACGAATAAACGTCTGTGAAGAAAATAAAAATAACAAAAATCTAAAATGCATCATATCCCGTTTCCACTACAAAAGACGGTTTTATGAGACATTTCATGGGTCAACAGCTGAACCAGATTCTTTTTAAATAGTAAAGCAAATTTTATTGCTATAAAGGCAATTTTAGTTCTAAGCGACTGGGCTGCAGAAAGAGTTGGAAGAAACTGAGTTAGAGTTTTTGGCAGTAAACAATCTACTGATGCAAACTTCCTTTTGGCTGAGTTACAGGGCTAGCTTGTCACTCAGCTTTTGTGTGAAAACAAAATTATATATTATAAATTAACAAATCTAAAACCAGAACTAAAGCAAATTTAGTTTAATATTCATTGTTGTGCTTTAGCAACAAATTATCTGCTGTTATGACCTCATGTGATCATAAATTCGTTCGGTGAGAGGACTTTCCAAGAACTCATCAGGAACATAAAACAATTCTGCAAACAGAAGACATATGCTCGTTATAATAATAAATCACTGACGCGCAGAAAAATATGCTGTCCTATTTTCACTTGAATTCAACACCATTATCTGTGTAAAGGGCCGAGTTTGTTTGCAGGGTGTTTATAAGAAGGAGATGTGGAAACATTTGCATGTGTGCACAATATTAAACGCGGTCCAACATAGGAGCCCTCAGCCACAGTGGACGTCCTGTTAGTTTTACTGGCTAACAGACGTGGATCTAGACTGCCCCCTAGTGGGGCAGGGTGGTTTCAAAGTCTGACACTGTGGGGCCTAATTTAAACAAAACTGAGACAATAGACTCTTTTTACTGCAAATATGTTGGCACACAGCAGGAAGAAGTGTCCCAGTTAACTATGAACCATGCACAGAAGCAGGCATCTTTAATACACCTGTACTTTTTGTGGAGATTAAAATTAGAGCAAAAATCTGTATCTGAAATAATTCATTCATCTTCTGTAACCGTTTGTCCTGTGAAGGGTCACAGGGGGGCTGGAGCCTATCCCAGCTGTCATCGGGCGAGAGGTGCGGTCCACCCGGGACAGGTTGCCAGTCTATCACAGGGATAACACAGAGGGACAGACAGCCACTCACACTCACATTCACACCTACGGACAATTTAGAATCACCAATTAACCTAATGACAATGGGAGGAAGCCGGAGTACCCGGAGAGAACCCACACAGACACAGAGTGAACTCCAGACAGAAAGGCCCCAGTCAGCCCATGGATTCAAACCCGGAACCTTGCATCAATGCCAACCACCAGACTACTGTGTCTATAATTTTTGCATTAAATTATTATTATCAGTATTGGTCTTGTTTTGGAACAACACTTCCTTAACCTGAGAGCATTAAACAGGAACTACTATTAATGCTGCCGCAGAGCCCGTTAGCTTTTATTTTTAGCCTACATTTGTTTGCATTTTGGCAAATAAGCACCATTACAAGCAGATCAGATTTGGAATACAGAAGAAAACTTTCAGTGATTCTCAGGTAAATTCTGGACTTACAAAGCAGGTGTTTTCTCTGGGCTTTATAGATATTTATTATTATGTGTAGATAGATATACACTGATCAGGCATAACATTATGACCACCTTGATAATATTGTGCAATACCTTTGGGTCCTATGGGTTGAGGGGAGGGGCCTCTGTGGATCAGTCTTGTTTTTTGTGTTTTTTGAGTTGTTCATAAACCGTTTGTGTGTGTGTGCCTGTGTCAGTCTGCATCCTGCTGGGGATGGCTGCTGCCATCAAGGAGTGTCATTGCTATGGCGTGGGTGTGCCTCTGTGGACCATCCCACAGATACTTAATGAGTTTGGGATCTAGTGAATTTGGAGGCCAGGTCAACACCTTGTGATGCCATCAAGGAGTGTCATTGCTATGGGGTGGGGGCGCCTGGTCTGGTCTAGGTGGGTGCTGTCTAAGTAGCATCCACATGCCAGGTCCAAAGGTTTCCCAGCAGAACATTGTATTGTCACAAGATGGTCAATATTATTCACTTCTATCAGTAGTTTTAATGTTGTGGCTGATTATGTATGTATGAGTTAGTGATGCAAGTTATATCTTTTTGAGAAGCAGACATTTTGACTGAGGCAGTCAGGTTTTATTGTAACTTTATGGTCTTCTACATCACTTATGTCTGCTCCAACCGTTAACTGAGCTGATAAACACAATAAAAATCAACAGATGTCCCTATCACCTCACGCTACTTGTATCCTCACTCTTCGTATTCTTCTGCAGGTTGAATTATAAACAGGTGTTCACAGTGTAGCCATCATGTCACATTATTGCATAATGATTATATAAAAAACACACAAAGTTTGTTTCTATTTTAGATTCCATGCAACCTATTAAAGCTGGATTTAATTAAGGAATGGGTGCAGTCTGTGAGGCTATATTATTCTAGCAGCTGATCTACGATACCTGTGGGGGAAATAGTGAAAGTGACAGGAGCTGTCACCGAGTGCTCGTCAGTCAGGTCTTCTCTCAGGTGGAACGATAGCTCACATACCGACATGCCACGAGCGAGCACAAAGATGCCTGTGTTCATTTGTCAGCACGCGGTCGCTTCCTCTTCTTCTAACTCTACCATGAAAGACGATGTTCGCCGCACGCTCATGAGGACCACGGACCACGGATACATCACCTACGAGTAAATTTGCACTAGTGTTGAGGGAATATTATTCAAATAACGCACACCCGCTTTATCTTTTTATCCAAAATATTCAAAACAAAATTCAAATCTTTTTCCACTTCATTCATGTAAAACCCCTGACAGATACAACAGGGGTTTATTTACAAAAGATATAAACAAAAACAGAAACTATTCCGTTTATAGATCATGCAAATTTGATTCTGGACAAGAGTTCATGCTGCAAAGATATCCTGGGTGTGGTAAAGAAACAAATACGTTGATGCAGTCATTCAGAGACAGCACACCTTAGTATTAGTGTCTAATAAAGATAGAGAGGAGTCACTCAACAGTTTCAGTACACACTAACTGTACTAACTACACTGTAACTTGGCAGGTACACGTGGCAGCCTTCCAGCATTGCGTCTCATCCACAAACAGACAAATGACCTGACTCATAACTGCTGCAGTGTTGACTGCTGACTCAGATATAAATACAGATTCAGTGAAATGTCTTTCAAATTGAGGCTAATTTTCCCAGCAGTAGGTGACCTTAACGGCAAATTACAGGAAAGAGCAAATCTATTTGTCTCTAAATGCCTGCGGCCGTGATAAAATGTTTTTCAGACAGCCATGTCTGCTCGTAAATGAGCCATCATGAGCAGAAGAAATGTTCCATAAAGTCTAAACCATCAGGTAAAGAACAGGTTGCACCAGTTCCCTCACCATCGCATCAGATAAAGGTGCTGAAGCTGTGCCAGAAAACTTTTGTCCTAATTTGTGATTTGACGTGACACACGGGAGCCGACGTTTCGTAAATACCAAAGGAACGCAAAACAAACATAACATTTTCCAAATGTGAAGAAGCTTGTGTCATTATAAAGAAAGAGTGTGATCCAAAACCGTTTAATAATGTTTGAAAGTCAGAGACCTATAGCGACTCCAGACACAGCCGCTCTGGAACAAGCTATGAGTTTTGACATGCGCGTCACTATGCAGCCATGCAAACCACATGTTTCAGATTCTTCGACCTAGTGATCAGTGAGTTTGTGCTCAAAGCTACAGTAAGGTATGTTCTTAACATGTGGGACATTTTTTTAATAAACATCCTCCAATTATGATGCAAGCTACACAGAACAGGCTGCACAGTCCATAATAAATACACACAACTGAAAACCAATGCTTCCTGAAAAAAAAACAAAGCCAGACTAAACAATTCAACAGGTTGTAGGAAGTGAAAATATTACTGTCAGTGACATTTGAACGTTTCTAAAAGGAGAACTAGAAAGAGAAGCAGCCACAGTGTGATATCCCTTATACGAATAACATGAAAACAGGCGGCGAGATCACAAGAGCAGTCCATCACCGCCTCTTTAAGGTAGTGAAACTGAATTTAAAAACACAGTCAATATATACCCTATGTAATCCTTGACTTATATATTTTGTAGAATTAAACTACTGTAAATTTGGTTGTACAATCTATGTAACATGTAGATGACTGATTTGCATTGAAGTCATGCGATGTTATTAAACTGAAAATGCTTCCTGAAAGTCCTGTAACATCTTCAACCATCACGTACAAATATCTGGTATATTCCTTTAAATACAGTATCTGAACAGAGTCTGTGACGGTTAGCTGAAGTGTAAGAGGAGGCTCAGTCTCTGAGCAGTCCCAGCTTCTTCAGGGCCTCGCGGCGGTTCCCTCCATTTTCTGCCCGAGGGCAGATCAGTACACTGATGCCTTGTGATCGAGGCAGTTTCTGAGGCTGCTGGAAGGCTGTGGGAACATTCAGGGGCCTCCGTGAGTCCACGTTTTTGCTAGTGGCAGGGCCAGCCTGCAAACCCTCTCCTTGAGCATTAGAAAACTCTTTCCCGCACCCCAGAGAGGCGGGACGGGGCCGGTTGTTACGCAGCTGATTCATGCTCTGCTCACCACTGGCGCCCTGTCCGGGCTCATTGGAGTTTTGACCGGACATGTAACTGCTTAGACCCAAGCCGGAGCGCTCCAGGGTGGCTGATTTCGTATTAATGACCCTGGGAGGGGTTAGCTGCTTAACTTGGGTGGGAGGGGTTAGAGGAGGGGTATTAACAGTGGCGTCTTTGACAGCGGACAGTTCATTATCCAAAGGCAGAGGTCCAGTGGGGTCACTGAAAGCAGCAGGTGCTGGGAGAATATCAGGAGGCTGAAAGGAATCAGCTGATGTTGATACAGCTGCAGGAGACACAGACTGGGTAGAGGCTGACGTACTAGGTGGGCTGCTGAACTGAGAGTAAGACGGCGTTGTAGGAGGTGTGTGTGGAGTTGCTGGGCTGATTGGAGGAGAAGGAGTTGTCCAAGATCTTCTAGATTTGGGAGAAAGTTTCGGACTCAGGGCAGGACCTGAATCTGTCTCTGTGCTTTTAAGCAGACCAAGCTTTCGGAGGGCCTCAATGCGAACCTTCTGAGGGTCCAACGCATGGCGATCACTGCTAGTGGGCACCGAATGTCTGGAGCTCCCATCGGAGCCAGCAGCTGAAGTCTTGTGTGACTTCAGGATAATGTTGGCAGGAAGCTTCTTGGGCTTCGGAGCCACAGAGGGTGGACTCCTGGGCTCAGCAGCGTCAGGAGGAGGACTCATCAGGGGACCTGGGGTGACAAGGGGTGGGCTTAAACAGGTAGACTCGTCAGATGAAGGATTTCTTGGAGGCGCTTCAATCACAATGGAGCTCACTGAAGTCTTCTTTGCAAAGGCTCTCTGGCGTAGCAGCTCCAAGTCAATAGTACGCCCTAGCTTGATACTAGACCTTCCTGCTTCCTTTGGCTTTGAAGTAGACTCTGGTTCATCCATGAAGTCTGAGGGTGGAGGGATTACACCCACATCAACCTCAGAGGACTGTTCTGGACCAAGCCAGGCGACACTCATAGGAGTACCATCTCCATCTTGTGCTGAACTCAACCCCTCAGTCTTTGCAGCTGATGAATGGGTTGGGTTGTCAACATGTGATTCAGTAGGTGGAGGATTGGTCTGAATCATGAGCTCCATTGTTTCAAGATCAGTCTTGTTGGCTTCCAAAGCAGGAGTCAACTGTGGCTCAGAGGTTTCATTCAGACCGTGATGCACATGTTTGTCATCAGTGGCTAATGTAGCGGTGGTAAGTGAGGCAGGCACGTCACAACTTCCAGTGCCATCAGACATAAAGCTGGAAACGTCTAATGAAGAAAGGCACAATTACTGCAGTTAGTATTGCAGTCATTGATGCATATGCAGAAAGAAAACAGAAAACACGACATGACCGTACCGTTTACTCTCATCTGGTCCATTATTGGGGCCTGTGACCCAAGTTCTGGTTCATCATTGGATAAACCACTGTCCTCCTGCACCTCCAGTGCTTCAATTGTTTCCTCCAGATACATTAGACAAGCCCGCTCCTCTGCCGATAGGTACTCCATACTGTCTTCACTCTGCTCACAATATCAAATAATGGGAAATGCATTACAGGTTTAAAAAAGAAAACATGTCTCATCTCTGCAATCACTGTCCTCCATTTAAACACAACAATAAGAATTCAGAGTTACTAAAGCAAAGACTAATTACACCTCCCCTGTCTAGTTTTCATTTTGTATTAAGAAGAATTTATTTCAGATGTCTACAGGTGCTTCAGAAAGGTATGAGATCTTCTCCCCTCTTCAGCTAATTTCACAGCTTCACACTGGAACATGGGTTTTCCCCTCATAAAGATTTACTTCCTCTTATCTCTCATGTAACCCACTGACTGTAAACTTCCATGCAGAGGTCATTACAACCTGACACCAAGTCTCTGTTCTTTAATTCCAAATTCCAACTAAAGAAAGAAGTATTCTCAAAGGCATGTCTACTCCACAAAACCACAAAAAAGTCCCCGGGACAGGCGACTGAGGTGAGCAGCACTCACATAGCCAGAGTTCATGCTGATCACACTGTCGCAGCTTCCTGCACTGTCCACATTGCTCGAGGATTCCATGGCAACGCCGCCTGGCCACGTTTTACTCTTCGGCATTGCACGGGGAAAACGCCAAGGGCCGGACTTGCGCTCCGCAGTCCTTTTAGGGTTGTGTGGATCTCAGGGAGGAAGAATCTGAAAGGTCAAGGAGGGAATCTAGATGAATGATTTCTTTAAGAACCTAACAAATCTTGCAAAGAATGAGCTCCTACAACAAGTGAGAGCCAGCCTTCGGTTTGAAACTAAACATTAGCAAACAAAACAGCATCTTTCCATTAAGGTGATAAATGAATCCCACAGATTACAGCTGATAGTTAAATGATCCTCATAATGCAAAAGCTGTCTTATTAATGTAACAAGAGTTATGCTAATTGAGTCATTAAATAAAAACGATGATTAAACTAGTAAACACTGAACTGCACACAGGACATGGCCTGAATTGAAATGAATTCATTAACATGATGGTGAATAGCTGTGAAATGAGACGTCTGTCATACATATTGCTCCCTGCTCAAGTTAAATCTTTAATATTCCTTCATGTGTTGTCTTTATTCATTTTTTTAATTAATTACTAGCAATTTATTTTACATTAAAGTTAGTTATATTTCATCTTAGAGGCCAAAAGTTACAAATGCAGGATATTTCTTGTTTTTGGCTTCTCAAGTGTGAAGATATAACAATATACTGGATATCATCATCAGTCATTCATCATGTCATAATTCTCTGAAAATGATAAACTGAAAAACAATTGACGAATAATGATAAATTATAAATAATGATTAGGTGCAGTCTTGAACAGAGCATTAACTTCAATATGCATATTTTCTTTTAGCATTAATATCTGAAGCAAGACCTGCTTTCTTAATTAGAAACCATCACATGCAGGATCTCAACTGCACAAGGAAATTCACGCTCAAACCCCCATTTATTAATTGGTATTTCAATTATTATGTTTGACATTCTTCACATTGCGTAAAATCTGTGTAAGGAATGTTGATACGCCGGGTTACATTGCAGCGCTGCACTGCACTCTCGAGTTTCCTACCTATAACGCCGTGCATATTATCACGGGCAAGACAGGCACGAGGAAAGCATGCCAATGAAAAAATAGAAAGGGTAGTAACCCTCATCTGCTGAAGCAGGACAAAGATGGGGATTGAAATTCTTCACAAATAGACGGCTGATTTAGAAACAAACAGGGCAGGAGATTAATCTAGAAAATGGTGGAAATGCAGCTTAAAGAAGGCCAAAGCAAAAGAGAAAGTAAATCTTTGCTTTCTTTCTTTCTTTCTTTTTTAAGTGTTTAAAATGCATTAGTGAGTGCCAACAGCAAATACCACTTACAATGAATGGCCGGCTGAGAAAGTACTGTATCTAATCTGCTCAGGTTAAAACTCTCCAGTGGATCTTGTCTAAATAGGTCAGACAGATGCAGTATTCTCTAAAAACAACCTTTACAACCTGTTATACCCATTAGATTAAGATGTCTTCATAAAAAAAAGTGCAAAACTTTTAACTTCACTGCTCTCTTATCTTTGAGAACATTTGATTAAACATATTAGAACAAGAGAATTGAAGCTTCCCTTTATAAGCTGGTGTCTGTCTGTCCAGAAATTATCTTCCAATACGACGGAACAAGGGAGCTTATCGTATCATAACATATAGTTTCAGTTACATTGTAAAATGTTAAATTACTGGGACAGGAGGTTCTGCTGAAGACAAGTCAGAGTCTTTCAGTTCAACAGCATGAGTCTCAGTGAGAGAAATGTGGTGTGATGTTTGACAGATGTTTGACAGACAAAATGAAAACAAATTCTAAATTTTCTACACAAAATAAAATTAATGCCAAAAAATGAATTAATACATACATGATTCAGTATTTCTCAATCAAATGGAAACTTTTTTTTAGAAATAATAAAGTAGTAAAATCGAGTAGTAATAGAGTACGAAAAATAGAAATGTTTTGGATGCCTGATGAAAATTTTAATATAATAGATTTTAAATCTGTTTCTAAAATCGTTCATAATTAACATGGATTTTTTTGAGCCCTTAATAGGTAAAATCCAGTATTTGACATCAATAAATAACTCATAAAGCACAAGATCTTTTTTTTTTTTGTCCCTTTGATTGCCTCATAGTTCAGATCAGCTCCATAAAATCTCATTTACATCGCGAAAGGAAGAGGCCGGCTGCTGCCATAGAATAAAAGATTTTACAGATTTTAAAGATCATTTAAAAAAATAAACACAAAATATTTAAATTGCATAAAAATATGACTTGATGTGACCCTTCAGGTATAGCTTGTGATGCATTTCAGACTGGAAACCAGTGACTGAGAACTGACACGGGACAATGACTTTTGACCTGTTGGCATGACAACTCAGCGAAGACAGTTGGGAACAAACCTGATCACCAACACCCACATTCACATATGTTTGCTGGAAACAAAAACTGGTTGACAAAACACACGCTGGCCTCCCAGTGAAAGCTGTGATAGTTGCTAATTACTCCTCCTCCCATTAGGCCGTCCTGATCAGCAGACCGAGAGAAACGTTCAAACCTGAGCGGCCAACACCTCTCAAACGTGCAACATACCTGGAAAGGCGGCGGTGGCGGAGCTCAATACACCCTAAGCTGAGTCAGGAATTAATAGTGACAGGAATGTCACTTTACTTGCTTCCAAGAGAGAACTCTTAAATTCAACCAAGCGCTCTGATGTGACTGGGCGTTGAATTACAACTGAGCACATCAGACACTTTACAACTTTTTAAGGGGAGGATGGCTCCAAGTCTTTAATGAGAGAACAGCTGCATAGTTTGTGAGCCAGACTCATTACACACCCAGGGTTCCTCATTTATAGATGACAAATTACAGTGTGCTGGTGCAAAAAAGAAAAAAAGAAAAAGAAAAAAGAGGGTCCAACAATGTCAAGTATGTATTCAAGGGCGACCTGTCAGTCTGAACTGGTTTAATGATTAAAAGTAAACAAAAGTTCACAACGAACATTATGTTGTGCAACCTCCTGTGAACAGAAATATTTCATTAATGTTTAGCTTGTCCCAATGAAATGACTGTTATTGACATGTATGAGCAAATATTTGTATTCTCTCTGACTCGATGTGTATTCGCTAATCCACCAAACATTCAATGATTAAACGCATATCAATGTTTGAACTGTAAGCTTTCACGGAGCATGGAAATGATTAGTAGTATCCTTGGATATATGAGGGAACATTGTGGGAGTATTTTACCGGTCTCTCCATTTTATTAAGCAATAGTTGGCTTACTCTGAGGCAGGAAATGTCAAAACTCATCGACTGCATGAAACAATTAAATAAACAAAAAGTTAATCTGGTGTAATTAATTATTATAACATTTGCAGAAAAACGCAGCTTTTTAACGTTTAGTAAACAACTTCTTCTTTATTACTCCTGACTCCTCTGGATTAAACATGCTTCAATTCCCCGAGAGAGTAACTTCCTGATAACTCACCGGAGATGTTACCGAAATGAGGTATGAAGTTGTACAGCCGTCCGAATGAAAAGTCGCCTTTTCAGATATCAGTCCATGGCAGCGGTGCACCTCACTCGTCCGTGAGCTGCTCTGTTCCTGGAAGTAAAACTGTGCAACGACTACTGACCGAGAGAACAGGTGGTAAAATCTGTCAGCGGCAGACAGGTAGGTGAGGTAAATAACTTCCGGATAGGTTGGTGAATGTGGCCAATCAGCGAGCGGCTGACCGAGACGGTTTCAGGAGGAGCCAATAGAATGACACGAAAGGAACATATTTTTTTATTTATTTTATGTAGAAAAAAAACGACAAAAAAACAAAAACACCCCCAAAACAAATATATGACAGTCACCTTAAATAAGTCATGAACTACATATTAAAATTATTTCCAAAAATGCAGAGGTGCTTTAAGGTAAATGCTAACAAACACTGATGCTAGCGCCTGTGGATTTTAGCAGGTAATTCCTGCTAGAACAGTTAAACATGTTACCATGCCAACAACAGTAGCATAGAGCTAAGGCTGATGAACTGTGTATTTGGCAGCCATTTCGCTATGAACGAAAATGATGGACAAAATTACATTTTAAGCGATAAATTACCAAATGAAAAGTAAGACGAAAACAAAAAAGTAAAAATGTAAACATGCCAACCTCATGGTGGCGTTACAGAAAAGGTTTAGCTACAGTATTGGCCAGTTTATCCCTTTGGAATTTAAATAGCAACAGTTGTTGATATTTCACTCCACAAACATTATTTCTTGTTGGTGCCACAAGGAAAGTAAGCTACTCATAGAGGATTGTAGGATCTATCCTCTGGGAGCAATTAGCGTTTGTACAATATTTCCTGGGAATCCATCCAAAGCTGTTGAGATAAAAGCGGTGGATTCAATATGAGTGTTTAATGGCGAGTCTGCATGTTGGAGTAAGAAGAACTAAACATCTTTCGTAAACATCTGTTGTCATTTGTGACAGATGTGTAAATATCATTTTATCTGTCCTTCTGTTGGTGTTTTCAGTGAGGAACTCTGACGCCGCAGTAAAGAGTGCATTTTTTCTACACCACCAGTCAGATCAAAGATATGTATCCATATTAGGACACAATTCAAAGGTGATTTCAGATTACACAATAAACTTATTGAAGCTCTGCCAGCAAAATGTGTACCAATTTTAAATCCTTTGAATACACAAAATACATTCCAACGACACATCTCAGCCCTATTGACGCATGACTGTCAGAAAAGAAAGAATAAAATGAATCGGATAAAAGCAACACGTGACTTGTAGTTGTTGACATTTGAGTTATGAAAATGGTACTTGGAGACTGCTTGCTGCACGAACCTGTTGTTTAGACTGACAGGAGAAACCATTAGCTGTAATGCATTAGTGTCAGCTTCCTTTACCATCACCTGTATTTCATCTGAGCTGCAGAGAAAAGTCTGCACAACTGATGACAAGGGAGAAGGACTAAAAACATTTCATTCTGACACATCCACTGACCATATTTGCCCAAATACAAATGGAATAACTGATGGCATCAGTGCTGTTAGGCCCATAGTAGAGTTGTAGGACGTAAAAATGTGTCAAACTTAATAAAAAAAACAAAAACAAAACAAATAACACAAATGGACAGATAAAGAGACAACAAGGAAAACGTATCTAACTGCGCCATTTATTAGTTTTACAATTATGAAAAATAATCATACAAAAGACTGGAAGCCCAAGATTATTTACAATCTTTTTTTCTGAAGTGAGGTCCCTCTTCTGAGTCATTTTCTCAGCCTTTTATTTATTTATTTTTAATCACAGGGTATTTATTCACGATATGTTTAACTTTATAAGACATAGTCCTTTTCTCTCTTTCGACAAACGTCAAAAATTACATAGGTACATACATACATATACATATATATAGATATCTATAAAAGCAAAAATCATTCAAGTATCAAAATACAGACTGATAGATTCATGTACAATATCATTCTCATCAGAGTTGTCATCAGATTAGTCCCAAAAGTTCTCCCCTGATCCTTAGCAATGTGCAAAAGCAGAACAGGACCGGGCTGATGGCCAAAGGTGCCGACACCAGAGAGCTGAAGACAGTGTACCATAGAGTTATCGTACTGGCCGGACAACGTACCACATATACAACAGTTAACTGACCTGGGTATGTACCCATATACACATCGGTGGACCAAACAGTACCATTAACAGTCAACATATTGGGAGTTAGCTAGGAGAAACATGCCCTATTGTTCTGTTCCGCAGCTAAAATCTAAAGTCGTACCAGCCTGCATGGCAGGTTTGGTGAAAAATCTTAGTCAAGATTAACTGAACAAAGGAGCAGGGAAGGAGAGAGAAAGAACTGCAGGGAACCACACCTGATCCAGTTGCAGCGTTAGGGAACAGCATTGCCCCGTGAAACAATTAAAACCTACGAAAAAACAGACACGGCTCTCAAATCAAATAAAAATCATCCCCTGTTACGCTAATATAAAACAGTCTTTGTAGTGTCAGTTCCTTATGCTCGTTGAGTTTGGTTAGAGAGTTCCTCCCATGCAAGATTACACTGTTTATCACGATAACACATGTATGTAAGCCAATGACTATGAAGAGAAGCTACAGTGTTTGGATACAGGACAAACAATCCAGGAGGGAGTGTGTACCGACAGTGTGAGGTCTCATGTCAGACAGTTTGTATCGTAACAAAACATAAAACAGTTAATATTCCTTATCTCTGCCACTTCCCCTTTAGCAACAAGCTCTGCGTTGAAACCTGCAGGCGCCTTTCCTGAAACAGTAAACACTAACACTCTGGGAGAGAGGCAACAATTTGTTTTTTTTTCAGGAAATCATTACAACTAAATCTGGCTCTCACATTGCACAGAACAACCGTCGCTTTCTGATGGAGAGGAGGCCTAAGAGGAGATGGGTGCATTTGTGAGGAGCGGTGAAGTCTCAGAGCTCAGATGAACTGAGGGAGCATGCAGCGTTGAAAGCTCTGTCTCGAGGCCCACGTGTGACTGCGGCGTGGAGCTGCGAGCACGATCCCACCGGTTGATTATGATCTGCTGCACGGGAAGTGGGTGACTTTTCCAACAAAACATCCTAGCCACCATGCAACAGGGCGCATTCCTGTCCCTTCATACTGACTGGGAGTGGCCACAGTGTTCAGCTAAAGGGGAGGGACACAGACACATGCACACAAAGCAGTGATGTTAAAATAACAGCAAACCGATGGACACAAACAGCTCGATGGTGATGGATTATCCCCTCTTATAATGATTAACTGTTTTCAATAGTGGCAGCCGTGAAACATTAACATCTCTGGTAGAAAAAAAAGGCAATGATGACAGAAGGGACATAGAAGACATTTGTTTTGAAAAGAAGAAGAAAAAAGACAGAGGAAAATGCACTTGTTGTTACAAGATTGGGGATTTGGTAAAAGTGCTTAGTTAGAGTTAGTTCAGTCCAGAAGAAGCATCAGGTTTAAAGCCTGGTGCATGCCAGTCTTACGTCTGGACTGCCTATTTATCTGGAGCAATGAGGACCACGAGAAACTAGTCTGTTCCTCTAGAAAAGCCCCAAAAATGCTTATTTTATTAGCTCCGAACGGGCCTAATCACAGTGTTAGAATCTGAGCCTCCTTTGGCTTCAAACAGGCAGCTGACAGTGAAAAACTTCACTGCGTGTAACCTCTGCAACAGCAGCATCCCACTGAACAGAAACAGTCTGCTAAAGTCCAACTGATGCATAGAATTACGGGATGAGTTTCCTCGGGAAACATGTCCATCCAGGTACAGGATGTTTGCAGTGGGCCACTCCGGGCTGTGGTAAATCAGATTTTCTCAGTACTCCGATGAGTCAGGAGTTGAAAAGATCAGAGTGAAAAGCCTCAAAGCGGCCGTCGCCTAACAGAGTGGGGGGAAAAAAAGCACCAGGAGAAAACAAAGAGCTTATCACCAAGAGTAAATAGCTGGAAGTGGACGGTTGAAAAAAAGGAACCATTATACACAGTTGAGGAAGCACACAGAGGTAAACAGAGAGGAACGTAAAAACGAAAGTGAGTGGCAGGCTGAGAGATACCAGCTAGAAGAGGTCTGACGAGGTGAAAGGGGGCCGCTAATATTCGATAAAAGGAGTAGACGTGGTGGTGGTGGTTTAACGTGAGGAAGGAGCAACAGCGGTTGGTTAATTGTCACAGACTGGGGTGCTGTCAGAGGAGGACACGAACGATGGCTGGAGGGAGGCGGGGCAGGGCAGAGGTCCAGTGCAGAGAAAGAGGCAGAGTCACAGTGAAAGGCACACAGAAGGAAGGGGGAGGAAGAAGGGGTGAGACCAGGCCCAGGAGGAAGAGGGGTTCACTCAGAATATGGTGGTCTCGTACTTGGTGCTGATAGTGCGCTTGGATTCCTTGGGGTCCACGAGCCACGTGGCGCTGCCCTGGGACTGAGAATCCCCCTCCTGGTCCACACCGTCCCCCTGAAAGTACAAAGAGAAGACATGTTTGCCTCAGCAGGAGTGGACTAATTCACTAATTTAAAACATCTAATTGGAGAGCACAAGTCTGAAGACACGTTCTCATACTGCTTACATAACAACTAATCAAGAGAGGACTCATGTCTATTAAACGTGATCCACCTGCTGGCTGTTTGAAACATGACTGACAGTTACCTTGCATAACAATATAATTGACTTAAACTAATAATTACCATAAATAAATTGTAATTGAGTAGTTTATGTGTATTTTACATAACGTTGTGTTAGTTAGTTTTGTGGAATACAGATTTGGTTTCGCATAAGCATGGATGCAGAGAAAGTAATCAGGTTTTATTTAATTTACCTTAACTGGCAACACCTTAAATGCTTTATTTATAGGTAGTACATAAACACTTAATAAATGTGTATGACACTCTAATGTGTTTATGGGTAGATTCACATGCAGTAATATTTGCTGACAAATACTTATATACAATTAAAATGCCACTCGTGCCTTTATTAAATTGTCATATAAAATTATTTTAAAACTTTGTTTTTAATGTCATCAAGGAAGGAACTAATTGTGCTCGGCTTCATTAAAGTAAGTAAACCTAAACCTAACGGCAATTTTCATTTAGTTGTGCAGCATGTAACCTGGTCCTCGTCGGCAGATAACAAAGGCAGATGCTCATATTTTCCGTTCCCGTCACTAATTTCAGGAGCTTCCTTCTTGCTTAAAGGTTGTGTTGACGATTCATTCTTGAACTTGGAAACAGCAGCAAATAAAATAACATCATCGAGAGGTCCACTGAGTACTAGATGAGGTCAAGAACAAACTTTAACTTGCACATTTTAAGAGACCAACTTTAAATTTCTAAACTCAATTGAAAAGTGAAATACCACTAAACTGATGCCACTAATATCCTAGCAGTTTTATAAATAAAGTTGAGTTGAGTGAGTTTTATTTCAATTTGAAGACAGGATATATAAAAATTCTGTGGTTGCAAACTTTGCCTGCATTACTACCAAACTGTCACTAGAGGGAGCCAGAGTCAAAAGTAGCATTCAAAGAACCTATCATTTATCTGAGGCAAAGAAAAGCAGCTCTTTTGTTTTCTTACAGCAGGGAGAAAAGAACAGCAATGCCAATACATAAAAAATGGTTTGTCAGTTTCCAGGGCAGTCAAAGGGAAAGGAAGACAAAGGGACAAAGGGACAAAGTGTGAGAGGGTCGAGCTAGAGCAGGAGGAGAAGGCAGCACCTGGGCAGCAGGGCTGGCAGAGTGCAGCGGTAGGAAGGAGGGGCGGTGGGTGGTGCAGGTGTAACAGTAACAGCGACGACTGTCGAGAGGAGGAGAGTCCTGGGAGAGATACACACCGCCCGCCAGGAGGAGAGTCAGACAGAGAGAAAGAGCAGAAGAAAAAAGGGAAAGAGCACAAAAGAACGAGGGAGTGGCTGAGAGACAGTTAAAGGACAGAAGCGAACACAGATTTAAGCAGCATGAGACAGGAGGAGTCTGATTGGCTGTAGCTTACAGGTGTGGGTGTGAGTTACTGTGAGAGGATGAAGTGTGCGTTCTCAGTCAAACGATCCGTAAATTTTTATTTTTTTTCCCCAAAAGACAGGCGTGAAGTAAACATGAGCAGACAGTGAAGAAATGACAGAAATCATGCAGTCATGTTTTTAAATCATTCTGCCGAGTTCATTAAGCTGCAGCTGGAGATGTGCACCTCGTCCCTGAGGTCTAGTTAGCTCATTTATATTCAGCACCAGCTCAGGTCTTAATGGTTTAATGCTAATGGCCAGATGAACACCAGCACAGCGGAACCGTAACGATTTAGATGTAATAGTTGCCTAATGTGTTTTTAGGTTTTATTCCAAAATATAAGATGCTGTCATAAAAAGTAATTATTCCGTCAAATTGGCAGTGTAACTGATGTGATTTGTGATTTACACTACATTAATTTCTCTAAAACAACTTCACTAAGGTTTACAGAGACGGGTCAAAACCTCCAACAACACTTGAAGTATAAAGAACAAGAGGATTTCTTTGCTCTCCATGTTTCACTCTATATTATACCCGTGTGTATAGAGTATGGCGTCTTGCACTATAACATGCCTGATACCCAACTCACCCCTGACTTCCGTACACTGCCTCGTGGTTTGGGCACAGGTCGGCTGGACTTGGTCTCTATGACCTCCGACCCGGGTCCCACTGGGAGGCTCTGGTGCTGTTTGGTCCTCTGTGCCTGCAGAGCCAGCTGATAGGCCACCTCAAACGCCTGGCCCAGGGTCAGTATAATCTCATAGGTCAGGTTCTGGAAAGAAAGAGGGAAATCCATGAGTCCTTTAAGCATACTGGGCAACAACACTATACTCGGTTTTCAGTGAGACGGCAAAATATGTCAGAACAAAGACAGTTTTCCTTAAAACTTCTTCAGAAAGAAATTGCACAACGCGCAGACGTGGCAGTAATCTCATGAGCGCTGTGCAGCAGCCCCGCTCAGGATTATATCCGCTGTAGCTGAGAATTAAAGCGGTTGGATTATTTTGTTTTCACCCTCACAGCCTCCAAATATGAACCAGCACCACAGATGAAAGACAAGGCCATTCACACTTTGTACTACACGCCTTGAGGAAGAAGAGTGAGAAGCTACCTTATAGCACACAACATAATCTGCACATACTTTTATGAAGGAACATGAGACAAATGCACAGTAGGCTACATATGATACATATTTACATAAAGCACTGATCTGCATGTTGCTCTCTCTGGCAGGCAGTGATCAGGTCAGAGATTCTTGTGCGGAGCTCCATCATGCTCAATACAGGCCAAAGAACTACGTCTCAAACCGCTGCAAGGCTTGCAGCTGAGGGGCGGCCTCTTGTTTCAGGCCCACAGAGGAAATCAAAGAGATCAGAATACCACAGCAAACGGAGGAAATTGGGCACTGTTAAAATGACTCTGGTCTTTGGAGGCAGATTAGCAGCATAATCATCTGATCTCTAGGGGCACAGAGTAGGTAATGGAGGGCTAGTTATCGCGGCTAGGGTAGCGCCGTGTCTACGAGGAGCCAATTGGCCCCAACTGAAGCGTGACACCTTGAAGAGATAGGGCAGTCTGGAGATAACAGTGTTGGCCAGGCCTTTATAACTCCTCAGTGTGACTATGAGGGATGATGTCGGGGGGAATTCAAATGTGAGGAAACTTTTCAGCATTTGATGAAAGACCTCAGTACAAAGCTTCCTTTTACTTTGTTTTGTTAAAAGAAAGTACAGACGCTCTTCATATTATGTCAGCCCATGTGGTTTCTGTAGAATTAAAGACCTGTTTGGACAGAAAATGAGTGGCCTATGATGCGTGTGAATGAATGCGCCTTGGACAAGCAGACAGACACACGAGGATGCTCTTACCACGTCTACTGTGCTGAACACATGGCAGTAATGGTGGCTGGTCTGCAGGTCCTTAGTGATGTAGGCAAACGTACACAAGTCCTCTGGATCCTGGGCTGCACAGGAAATGTTACGGATCTCGTGCTCAGCAATGATGTTCTGCACAGAGAAGAGAGAGGCACGAATGAGGCTCAGTAATGGTAAGAAGAGTGTTTAGTTTGAGTTCTCTGAGACTGTTTTAGTTGATGGTATTATCAGACTATCAGGTATGACATTTACAATCACACAAAGCAAAGAAGTGAGTAGAGAGAAAAAAGAAATAAAAAGGACTGGCATCAGTTTGATGTATTACATGACTTGGGAGATGACTACAGTCTCTGACCTTGTTGGCAGCATCGATGAACTTCACACCCTTGTATGTGATTGAAAGGACGATGGTTGGTACTTTCCTCATTTGTTCTGTTGACCTCTGGAGGACAAACAAACACAGAAAGAACTGGACATCAGTGTGGTTCACTGTGTCTCAGATAATATGTAAAATATCCTGTGATTATCAACTGAGACTGGAGAGGCCTGTGGCATACCCGCATTTTGGCACAAGCATCCTGCGTGGACTCAGTACCCCTTAGATCCTTGATAAGCATGGAACCAAGGTACTAAAGGAGAACAGGAGAAAAAATGTTAATGTTGCTGCATATATTCAATAACCAAGACAGAATTATGCAGGAAGGAAGGACATGTACACTGGCTTCGTAGGCGCAGGATTCAAAGATGAGTTTCTCAGGTTGGTGATGCCAGTTCTGGACTGGAGCGTACGGTGCTGCTAGACTGGGCGGCCGCAAAGTCAGACGGGGCTCTCGGTACATTTCTTCATATCGCTCCTGAGAGAATAACTTCTGTTACCAAAACAGTTCACAAGCAGTCCACTATCATCACTACATAAAGACACTGATGGACATACAGATAAACCACATACTTGAGGCCTGTGCTTCTCACTGCGATGTCTTTGGGTAACGTCATAGTCTGTATCTGGGGCTTTTTTCCTCCCTGGCTCTGATACCGGCAGCAGAGGGTCCATTGAGCGTCCTGTGTAGGGCTCCATCTGACTGAGAGGAGACGAGGTCTGGGATCCAGGAAGGTCTTGGCACTGCAGAGATGGAGTCAGGCACTGTTAGTTCTGCCGTGATGGGCGCAAATGACTGTTTGACATTAATCTTCCTCAATAAACATGCTTGGCAACATTTGTAGACGAAAATTAAATTGAAACTAAAACTGAGGCAAACATCAGCTCCTGGTACTAGACGTGATTCCAAAGATAAATACGATGAGGGTGAACTTGTACATCGTGTAATAGCAAGTAGGTTCTCACCCTGATCTGAGACAAACGAGGAGGTTTGACTGGAGGTTCCTCATAAGGCCTCTCCGCTAAGGA
>JASGAT010327188.1:0-14785 GCA_030220025.1 Chelon auratus | reverse complement strand
AGTGCAAAATCTGATTTGGTGCCAAAACATAAATCATCTTCCATTATTTGGAGGTATTTTGGATTTAAAAATGATGATGTAAACCAGAGCGAGGTGTTGTGCTGATCGCTTGGCGAAAATTGCGAGTCGCATGTTTCATGTTTCACCACATGAAACAACACCATCACGTGCTGCACGAAGAGTGTATCGCGAGAAACATCGGGGACTTCTCAGCCATCCCAAAAGAAGCCCAATCAAAGTTATATTGCTGATGCGTTCATAGCGTTACACCGTATGAGTCGACGTCCACCAGACATAAACACATTACAGACGCTATAACATACCACATTGCAAAAGACATGGTACCCGTACACAGTTTTGAAAGAGGGCTTTTTATAAAAAAATAAATAAAAAATGGTATCGATATCGAGATATCTGGCTTAATTATCGAGATATGAAATTTTGTCCATATCGTTCAGCCCTACTACTGACCCAATTGTTTGCAGGACTACTGGACAACAGATTTTTCTCTGTGTGCTCCACTTAATTGCTGTGGTTTTCCAATACTTTACAATCATTCCTAAAGTTGCAGGTCGTACTGTGTCTTGTGATTTTACCTGTTGGTACTGTGAATACTTAATAGGATCCTTCTCAAACACTTCATATGTCTGTGACTCCAAGTTGTCCATGAGGGGCTACAGAAAGGAAACCAGAGAAAACTCTTAAAACTTGATCATCAGAAAGGTAAAAACTTCGAGCACCAATGTCTGAGTGAGCACTTCCTCACCTGCAAAGGTGACTGCAGGTAGTCTTCATAGCCCTTGGCAAAGAGCTCATAGGCATTGGGTGCGGGCCTGTTCTGATTGAGGTATTCCAGGTACTGCAGGTATGATCGGAAGTCCTTCTCAGTGTGACGGCTCGTGCCTGTGAAGATGAACTGGGCTTCCAACTAAGAAGAGAGGTTGTGGTCAATAAAATAACTTTTCTGCATTTGGGTGTTTTTTTTTTAAATCAGTGGAGTCAAACAAGTTGCAATAATATTTATTATCTTTATTATTACCTTGAAAAGACGGAAGATTATTCTCTGATGGGCTTTTGACAAAACAGGGAAGCCTTTCTTATTAGTTAGGAAGATGCTGGTGGGGAGTATGGCTGCTTTGATTGGTTCCCCAAGCCATTTATCAATCACAGCATCCGATGGCATGTCTGCTCCAACTTCAATAGCTTCAGGGGTACAAAAAGTAATTTTCAGTAGCAGACAGGACTGTGATTATTTCTTAATGCACTGATTTTTCCCCAGGTGGTTGCTTTCTACTGTGCTCTCACCTAGACAGATCCTCTTGTTGTAATCACAAAGGGTTCTAAATGAGTGCCACCTAAAAAAAGAAGAAGTAAGTAAACAAAACAAGTCACGATTTTAAAGGAAATCAATAACAACCGTTTTAGCATGCAGACAGCACTCGGCTGCCGAGGAAGTGGACTGGCAAGAAACTTACCAGCTCCAGGTCTTCTCATCAATGCTTGTGTCATCAATACAAGCAGCCGGTTCATTCTCAATCAGATCTTCCCGCATGTCCTCCGATGCCATCAGCGGAACACGTATCCAGAACTAATCAACAGAGGACAACAGCGGTTAAGTGATGCCATCTACGCGGGTTTATTGGGTTCCCCTTTGCAGTGCGTCTTACATTTGAAGTGTGGTGTCCAGTGTGGATGTGGTTTAGCAGCAGTCGGGCTAGATTGGCATTACGGGAGCCCTTAAGAGGGATCATGAAGACAGGCAGACCCAGGTAGGCCGAAAAGTTTAGCTCTTGTGCCAGAGCCTGGAGGGAAACACAGAACAATGGAAAGACGGATCAAGATGCATGGTGAGGAGAGACTGGACGAGTTCATCTATGCACTAATATCACAGAACCTTAACCAGCAACATAAGCGACAGCCTCAAATAAAACATCAAAGATTTTGTCCAAAGTGAAGAACTTACGGCCTCCGAGTTTCTGCGCTCTGTCTCGATTTCTGAATCGGCGTCGATCCATGAAGAGAGCTTCCCAACTATGAGAGTATTCCAGTCTAGAGAAAGCACAACGTCATATGAGAATCCCTTCTCAATACCTCAAGTCATTAAATCAATCGGTCGCAACATCCATGTGCTATACGGACCCTACAGTTTGCAAACTAAGCATGAAAGAGACTTTTACCAAGGATTTTTTCATTATATGTTAAATCTGATCTGGCAGCACATTAGATAATCCTGCAATTAATTAACAATAAATAATTAACCATAATTTTATTTTCAACATACTGATATTTGAAAAACAAGGGATAGGTGTTCAGTTTATGTCAAACCAGCATCAAAAAGGTGGTTATTCAACCGGATGACCATTTTGGAGGATGTAGCTTGTGGTGCTGTTAAAGTGGACTGAATCTCACACTAAAGTGTTTCTATTTTATTTAGCCGAGTCCTTCATTTTCACCAATGAACTTGCAAGCGAGTGTACAGTGCGTAACAGGGAAAAAACGGAAATAAGTGCGGATTCTGATCTGTTGAACTGGTTTCACCAAATACATGGAGATGTAGAAAGTGATCCATGCATAATGAGAACAACATTTTCAGAAAGATAAATTATAACAAACATCATAAAGTGTTCCATAATACACAGCACATTAGTGTCAGTAGGATGTGGTACTGTATAGCAAGGAGCTGTATATTATATTGCTTAAGTACAACATGTTGAAGATGTTTGTGAACAGGAACCTGACTTAAATAATGTTAGAAAGTTAGTCAGAGTTGTTCAACAAGATCCTCTGCATCCAAGAGAACCACCTTTCATGTAATTTAACTCTTGAGCCAATATGACCAGTCTCTTCATTTATATCTATATCTACCTTATAAGGCCTGTTATCAAGGATACAGTAAGCCCTTTTCTGGAGAGAGTCTATATTTACTATATTAACGACACCCACCCAATATGAAAGAAGACACCTAAAATGGGAACACTAACCTCTGCCACACAGCAGCAGATCTGAGCGGGTATGGGCACCGGCTCGAGATTTAGCGGGCTCCAACTCAAACTCCCTCCTGAACCTCGGATGGAACAGGGGCATGCACAGGAAGTCAAACCTGGACACCAGAGAGACAAAAAGCAGATTAATTCACGTTTATATGGTTCGTTATGTCAACCAGAAGCGAAACATAGCCATGTTTTCTCCAGACGGTTCACAAGCATTGTACAGTGTGGCCTGTACGAGCATCAGAAACACTTTCACGTCTGTGTCAAGCATCGTTGTGATTGGGCACGTGCTGGTAATTCACCGGCTAGCTTAGCGAGCATCACGCACTGACAAGCTAGCAAACCAGCGATTCCCCGTCGTACGGTCATTTCACCGAAAAAAAACAACGAGCATTTTTCTCACCCAAGTTTGGCGACTGCAGCTAACGTGTCAGCTATCTCCGGTACACAATTTAAATCTCTACCGCAGGACACTCTGCCCCCCGTACTGACGGACGCCATGATTCCAGCCGACTGAATGGAGCGACTGGGACCATGTTGCGCTGGCTTTCGTTGAAACTGACGCCATCTTGGATCTGCAAGGACGCACTCTCATTTCGTTCAAGGTGTTTTAGAGCCGAAATGGATTCAAACACTTGGCCAGTTGCATTCTCGCGAATTACCGCGATAATTGTCCATCAATGGTTTTTCAGTTCATGAAGTTGACAGTTGTAGTGGAGACGTCTATTTTTGGTTTCCTAAAAGAGATGTTTTGCAAGTCAAAAAGTCTACTGTCAGAATAATACAAATTAATAAATACAAAACGTTACAAAAATGATTCATTCTTCTATTTCTCATTGGTTGTAGTAGGGCATAATTATCTGTGTCATATTTTATGCATTTTTACAGTTTGGAAAGCACGTCTGTCAGTGAGGAAACTTACTTTCGTCGCCTTAATCCTTTATCGACAAATTGAAACTGATGAGAAAGGTGTAATGATGTAGATGAGCATATAAAGTTAGCAGAAATGGGCTTCTGTGGATATCAAATTCACAGCATGTAGGCTAAAATATCACTTCCATAAACCTGTGTGTGCATGTCCACATTTGTGCAAGCTGTCATATCTGCAAGAGCTATAAAAGGGTCAAAACTAGGCAGTATAAATAAAGTAAAAGTCAGTGGCAGCGTTCCCCCCTACAAGCGCGGATGGGAATTGAGCATTTTGCACATATTTTTGCTCAGTTTACCAGTGGATGGATTCTGGTCTGACCTGTGTTTGAGGAATATTTTTTACTTGCTTTTTAAGAGAAAACATTGTTCTGATTTTGAGATCAAGGACGTCATCTGTACTTCATCTACACCATTATGGCTTTGGAAGACGTTTGTTGCTTCAGAGACAGGCCTGCACATCACAAGTGCTTTCCTTTAGAGGATACAGCCACGTCTATTCATATGCCTGACTATCACAACCTCAGATGGAGAAGGACAACATCTACAGTAACATGTGAGGTTCCTATTAACTTTTTCATACCACCTTTGACCCTCTGCTCGCCAAGACATTCACTGACAGTCCAAAGGCCTTTCCCTTTGTCTCACGGCACAACAACCCTGGGTTTCATCTATCAAGGTGGGGTAATTGCAGCTGCAGACACACGTGCCAGTGCTGGGGGGCTTGTTGCCTGTCCGGCTGTTCATAAGATTACCCCCATTCACTCCCATTTAGTGGTCACCTCCTCCGGTAGCGGTGCCGACTGTATGCTGTGGGAGCGGATTCTGATTAGAGAGATTCGACTCTACCAACTGCGGCACAGGCGACGTCTTTCGATACGTGCTACTGCCAAGCTTCTTTCATTCATGCTGCATCCCTTTAAAGGTACTGAAGTGTGTGTGGCTCTCACGCTGTGTGGCTGGGATAATGAAGCAGCTAACTGTGCAATGAATTTGGAGGAATCCTTCATGACTGACGGGAGCTCCTCAGCTATTGGTAGTAACCAAGATGTGACTGCAACAACACATTTGCCAACCCCTAACAGTGGTCCGAAGGTGATATACGTGTGCAGCGATGGAGCCCATTTGCAGGGAAATGTCTTCTCCGTGGGCTCAGGTTCTCCATATGCTTATGGAGTGCTTGACGGAGGGTTGAGGTGTAGCCTCAATAAAGAAGAAGCCATCTCCTTGGCGAGAGAAGCAGTGTTCAGAGCCACTCACAGGGATGCCTACTCAGGGAACAATGTGGACCTTTTCCATATCACAGCCCAGGGATGGAGCCAGAGAAAAAGGGAGGACCTGAAAGAGGAATATTACAGAGACATGGAGAGGAGAGCTACAGATCCAAAAAGAAAGAAAAAGAGTGGCAAATCTAAATGAAGTTCAGCAACTTTTGTCTGCCTGAAACATCTATACTACATAATTCCATAAATCACCAATAGTAATAGTAATAGAATTCTTTATATGAACAGTCACTTTTTATTTTTGTCAAATTAATTTACCTTTTGTTTTGTTTTTAACTTGCAATTCGGGCCTCCACAGACACAGGGGGCGCTGTGTGTATTTGGCGCCATCACGCAATAAATATTCTTAGTTTTCCTCGCCGGAAGTTGCTTGTTCATCATACATTTTCAAAGATGGCTCTCGCTAGTGTGTTGAACAGTGATTGTGCGGATTTTTCATTTGATAGTTGCCAGCCTTTTGGTTTTGGTTGCGAGCCCGGGCAGAGCGGTCTGGGACTCGAGCCTACACCGGGGGACAACCTCAGTTTTTCCGTTAAAAACCCGCTGTGTGCCGTAGACGAGGACGGCGTCGAGAGGAAAATAGAGTTTCTGCACGGAACCACCACGTTAGCATTTAAAGTAAGTTAACGAGTCGTCCATTGTACCTAGCTGGTGTCATGCGGTTAATTTAAAATCCGTAATTGTCCAAATTGCCGTTTGATAAATCAGTTGAACTTTATAAGTCAAGCTAGACGGTCTATATGACACAATGTCTCCAACGTTAGCATGCTAGCATGGCTACAAAACGCTTTCTCATGGCAGGCGTCGTTTGTGATTGTTTCTGACATTTCTAACTTGAGGGCAAATTAAAAAGGGCTTGTGTCTGTGAAAGTAGCGTGCACTCTACTTAATGGTGTATTTGCATCTGAGTAGGACATTAGCCCTTCAATGTACAACATCCATAAGGGTACATAAAGATGTATTTTTTAAATAAAAGATAACATTGTTCTTCTAACTTACACTACAGGTGTTTCCTTTATAATGTGTTTCTGAAAAGGTGTTCGAAGTGAAATGTGTTTTGTCAATAATCGCATCCTAAGGACAGTTTGAAAAGATACATGTATATTGAAGGCCAATTTAACAATACATCAAAAGGTGTGACAGATTGAAATGTAAAAACGGCATGTTTATGTGATCACTGAGGAATTTTGTTTAAAGCTCATCTTCCATGCATCATATGTCCATTTAAATAATGAACTGATGTACATTGTGTAAAGGTTGTTCCTTTTAAAACAGAGAGCAGCTGTGGATTTTCTATTAAAATTGATGCTGACTACTCATACTGGGTATGATTAAAATACCAACCCTCAACTGGTGTGTTACAATCATGACTCATCTGTTTTTATCTCACACATGCACATAATCAAATACATTAAGAGGCACATACAAAATAGGAATTGCAAATACAATTGTGGAAATGCTTCTTGTATTAGCAAAGAACGAAGTAACAGATGCAGGTACACCGATGAAAAGACGGGTACTGGAATGCAGGAAAGAAACCCGATGCATTGATTTAGGCAAATGCAGATAAATGTGTTCAGGTGGTTTTAATGTCCACTCTGTCTTTTGTTTTTCAAAAGATCCCATTAAAAACACCAATTAACTGATGTCGCTAATAAGAATGTATAATAAACTGATAAAGATTCCCCCAACTGATTGCAAACACATTAAAAAAACACATGAAAGAAGCACCCTGTTTCTTTGGCTTGATATATCGTTTCATTACAATGAGCCACTGAAGCTTTTGCTCCCTTTGTCAAACACAGCGAAGGATCGTAAATACGGAGCCATATCCCTGCGGCTGTTTTTTTTTTGTCTCTGTGGGGGATTTGTTGATAAAAATAAAAGATAGGAATATTGCCAGCCTTATCCCTTAATCCCTTAATGAAACCCTCTCCAGCAGACATCTTTCTCTGACTGTCAGAATCTGTTGTCTTCACTGTAGAACTTCACTGCTTTTGTGACTGTCAGTTCAACAATAGAGGATTTTGGAAGAAAGAGCAAAAGTCTTTCCTCTTATCCAGCAGATTTCTGGTAGAGTGGAACCATATAGTACACCTCCACGCTTGTAGAACAGCGGCTCTTTCCTTGTTTAGGGACAACTACTGAAAGGCTGACTACATGGTATTAGATAATCTATACATGTATAGCAACTAGGGACGTCCCGATCAAGTTTTTTAGCCCCCGATCAACCAATACCAATCTTTTAATATTCAGCATCGGCCGAGTCCTGATCCAATCTTTTGGGAAAATTTCCTCCCGTGGAGATTCATGTTCCAGAGTAAAGAAGATGGTATGGGTTTATGGCTGACTTAAAATTAATAATTATAAAAGAAAGACTTGGCTGAAGCCTGATACTGATCTGATCATTTTTAAAATACCTGAATCGGTCCTGTTACCACATACCGCTGTCCTGATACCGCTCTCCCGATACTGATCAGGACATCACTAATAGCAACTGACCTTATTAGTGGGAAAAAAAACAACTAAATGTATTATGAACTGGCCAGTAGTTTCCCAAATGTATGCACTAAGCCTAGAAGAAATAAAAAGGACCCATACATCAGTGATGTTGAGTTCTGTTTGGGTTACACTTTAGTACACTTACACTTTACACTTGTGCACAATCTGACCCATAAGTTTACATGCAAGTAACATGCAAACAGTTAAATTAGAGTCTGTAATCAGAATGATTGTGGTAGTTAACGATGTCTATGTAAGCCACTGACGGACGTGTCTGACTGTGTCCCACTCCCTCCGTGTCATCCTTCATCTACATGTCCCTTCCCCTTTTTTGCCTCTTAGTTCCAGCATGGAGTTATTGTTGCAGTGGACTCTCGGGCTACAGCGGGCGCCTACATCGCCTCCCAGACAGTGAAGAAGGTGATCGAGATCAACCCCTACCTGCTGGGTACCATGGCCGGAGGAGCCGCAGACTGCAGCTTCTGGGAGCGCCTGCTGGCCCGCCAGTGTCGCATCTACGAGCTACGCAACAAGGAGCGCATCTCTGTGGCCGCAGCCTCCAAGCTGCTCGCTAACATGGTGTACCAATACAAGGGCATGGGACTCAGCATGGGAACCATGGTGTGTGGCTGGGACAAGAGAGGCCCAGGTAAATAAAACATCATTATACTGTATATTATGTGTTTATGCATTAATGCAAAAATATATGCGACTAAAAAGTTTATAAGGAAACCATTCATTTATTAATCACTTACTTGGCTGACAAAAGTTGCAACTAATTATATTAATTATTTCAAGAAAAGTTTGACGTTTTTTCTAACAACAACGAAAGCAATCTGCAAATTAGGGCAATGGTTTAATTTTTTTTTACCATTTCCTTAGTCGTAATGATTAGTCAGTCAATCAGCCAAAAATATCAGCACTATCAACGAAAACAAGTTGTGTTTTGTGTCTCTATGTGTGATATGTATCCAAGTACAGAGGCATGACAAACGTCCAGCTGCCAATAATCAAGCGTCGGCATCATTTTCTGTTATTTGCTTATCAGATATGTACTGTAGCCCCAAGCAGAATGAAAATACACCGTGACTTAGGTTTTGAGTGACAGTCTCAAACACACTCGGCACACATCACTAGTCCACTCTTGGCATGTGATGTTCACTGTGTAGAGAGCGTCTTCTTGGCATTTTGAGTCTGTATTTTTAGCCGATCCAGGTTTTACTATTGGGTTTGTTGAGCAGTTCAACATTAAACAGTTTTGATGTAGGGTTAAGAGTTGTTGTTAATATAAAAAAATTGCCTTTTCATACATAATTCTGAACTAATTTAAGGAAAGAGTCCAGTTTTTCCCATCAACCATAAGTACCATTCATGTGTTGTTGGTCTCAGAGTTATCCACTAGATGGTACTGCAGCCTCTCTTTTGCTCTTTCCCTTCCCTGTACTTAAAGCTGTGGCTTGTGGATACCACACATTGTGAGGCTGTACATCACACAAGGTGTCTTTAAAGAGGCCGCTACAGTGACACAGTAATGGGAAATCGATGAGGCTGGGACTGCGGGCCAACGGGATGATGGACGTCGGGTCTCAGCCCTGGACAATTGGGTCGCATACATAATGCCCGTACACCTGCTTAGATCGATCCCAGCATTGTCTGGAAAGCAGAGGAATCTTTGTGAACAATGCAGTGCTGCTGATACACCAACAAATGCAAATGACGTGTTAAATTCATTACAAACTATTGGGGAAATAATGATCCCTGTATAAGTTCAATAGGTGTGGGAGCTTTGCCATTGCTCCAACAATGTCAGTGATTGAATGGAGAGGTAAATGTCATGTAAATTAAATCAATCACGATTAGGCGGGAAGCTCATTAACCAGCTACAATCGTGTCAAGAGCACTTATTCCCCTGATGAAGTGCCTTAAGCTGTCTGCAAAATAAATCGAATAAAAGCGACGTTGAGGACCTTGACAAATATGGCTCTTTGCAATAACATTAAATGTTATGACACTTGTAATCAGTGCATAGTTTTTGCTTGATAGCTCCGTAGCAGCTACTCTGACTGTACCCTGTGTGGCACCCTCTAGTCCTCCGTACAAGGACTTGAAGGGTTTGTAATAAGGGATATGTGATTAAACAGGCTGTAGCCTCATAACAGAAATGTATAATGCCTCGTCAGAGAAGACCGTGTGGCAGTCAGCATTCCAACCAGTCCTGAGAGAGTGATGTAATGACGTTATTGTCCCCCCTCCGTACAACTGCTGCTCTCTTTTTTTTTTTTAAATTCCTGAGTCAGTTGTGAATTCTAGTGGGAAGGACAGATGACAGACGCTGACCCATTTGATGCTAGCCACCCATGCATCGCGCTGTCCTCCTCACCTACGGGTAAACGCTGTCATTCCAGCCAGCTGCACAGGCTGCTGTTTAAAGAAGGCTCCTTAAGCACCTGTCAGTAGATTGATGGCGTGGAAGGAGCCTCTCTTGGCCGTTACTGCTGCAGCTCTCCACCACCCAGAAGACATGCCCCCATTTCCACATTAATGTGGACCTAAATTTCATTTTGTTGAGTTTGAGTACTCATCACCGCCTGCATGTGTTTTTTTTTTTTTTCTTTTTTCGCGTCAGTGTTTCAGGTGTAGGGCGCGGTGAGCAATATTGCGTTGAGCTCTACAAAGGCCGCAGGTGTGTTTGGAAAGGAATAAATGTGGCAAGTGTTTTTGGGTGCCGCTCTGGTTCTATACTTGGACCTCCTAAAGAGTCCTCATCCACCTCCGTCAACTGTGCTACTCAACACAAGAGGCTGCCTTTACAACTCTCGCTCCCTGCCTATTATGTTTTTAACGAGTCCCTCACAGTTTTCAAGAGGAACAGGCAGGACTTGGAATGGCAAATTACCCCTGTGCATAGGCAGGCACTGGATGATTATCATGGCAAGCTAACGACAGGCTGAGGAAGCTGCAATTTGCCAGTTGAAAGCAATGGTAAGCTATTTTTTCAGAAAAGCAAGTGGCTCTCTATCCCTAATAGACTGTCACTAGTTTAGCTGAGAATCTGTGCAGGCGAAGATGTGCAATCTGAGGGCATTTTGAAGTGTTTTTGGGGAGTGGGAGATGAGCGATAGTGGTGGATATTAAGCCATTTTATATGCATGTGTTCCTGCCCTTCTCTGTGCGAGTATCGTTTTCACAGATTTGGCTTGGTGAAAGCGCTATGAAAAACATGCCTTTTAGCAGGCTGCCTTTTCACCATCTGCGGGCCGGCTGTGGGCGAGCTCGCAGGCTGGTGCTAGTCACCCGTTCCACGTCACTCAGGGATCAGGCCTAGTGAGTGTGTCATGGTGCAGAACAAAATGTCTCGCATGTGTCCACGAAGCGTGGTGTGGAGCAAACTGTCCCTCACGGGTCCATCAGAGCATTGTACGTCTGCAGTGCATATGGGATTACATGTTGTGTGGTGGTCAGCTATGGTGTGGGGTGTGTGCATGGTGCCTCCATGTGATGTTCAAGTGTCCCAGTGACACAAACGTGTGTATGCGTGGAAGGCTATCAATGCGCTTTTCTTGTCTGGTGTCCGCAGGAATATGTGCACGCTGTTGTTGTTTTTTGTCATCCCTTGTGAGGTGCGAGATGCAGTTACCTGTGTGGCTCAGGTTGTGGGTCGATAGTTAATTTTTGGCCTGTTTGCGGGGATCAATAAGATCCAATGCAGGGCCCCTGGGCACAGAGCGTTGTGGCCCTTGCCTTGTCAGCAGGTTCCTCGGCCGGCTTCGGTTTACTTGAAGAGGATGCAGCTGTTCATATCTGCCAGCCTTACTTCACTTGGAGAGGTTGCAGCTGTTCATATTCTCTCTCTGGAGGGCATGGCGTGTGTGCAATTACAAGATTGTGTGTTTGTTTGTGGGAGAGCGGTGGTGTTAAATGTACGCTATCTCAGGTTTTAATGACAGATCTCAACACCTGAATCAGGAGAAATTCATCTCCTTTTGCACTGTTGTTTCCTCCCACACCTTGCCCTCCCACCCAGTTCACCTGCCTTTTGTCTTCTCTCCTTAGGATTGTACTACGTTGACTCGGAGGGGAACCGAGTGTGCGGCGACTTATTTGCGGTGGGCTCGGGCTCCATGTACGCCTACGGTGTGATGGACAGTGGCCTGCGGCACGACCTGACCGTGGAGGAGGCCTGCGAGCTAGGCCGTCGCGCCATCTACCAGGCCACGTACCGTGATGCCTACAGTGGAGGGCAGGTCAACCTGTACCATGTTCACAGCGAGGGCTGGACCAGGGTCTCCCAGGAAGATGTTCTCATGCTGCACCAACAGTACAAAGATCAGGCATAGCTGGGAAAATTAAAAGAGGTGTGAGGGTGGAGCAGAATTGGTGAGGGGTAGGAGTTTATTGTAGTATCCAGTGTTTAAGTTGTTCTGAAATATCAGTAGAGTTGACCTATAATAAAAAGGACTTATCTGCCAATTGACTTCCACTTGCATCACTTCTGTAACTTGTTACTAGCTTAAAGCTTTATATACATTTGTACATTTTTAACAATGTCAGTGAGCTCCACTCACCCTGCATGGAGTATGATTTGAGGGGCTGCAGAGAGGTGGTGCAGATGACTCAAACATGCTTTTAATACAGTGTGGGAGTAGTGTGTTGCTTGCCCTACATACATTTCATTTGGATCATACCCTGGGAAACTGCATCTTCTTTCTCAATAAAACCTGTGATGTTCTTTTTTTTCCAACAGTGTTGTTTTGGTATTTTGCTCGACAGCTGATTCCACCTTTAGGTCACAAGATGGTGAATAGCATTTCACACAATTGACTCTTCATGTGTATACAGTTTTATCTTCATTTTAATGTAGTCGCTTTGTCTCCGCTTGTGTTTACATTTCAGTCATCTGTTCCCCCAGCTGTTGGGATTGTTAAGATACATCCGGAGCTGATTTGTCTCCTATATGTTGTGCGTTTATTATCGGGGACTAGCACTGTCTAAATAGCGCCATTTAATTGCACAGCAACAGCCTTGGTAATTGTGCCTTCTGAATTGTAACAGTGTGTTTTCTTCCCCTCATTGATAATGTTTCCTTCCTCTGCTCACGTCGCACAAATACGTCTTTTAATTGGAAGGGGAAATTTATTCTTTAATTCCTCCCTGACACACTTAGCTTCTCAATGTGCAATGTTGTGTGCCACCCTGCCACGGTGTTTTACAATGTAACGACCTGCGCAGGCAGTGCGTGCCCCTCCAGCGGCTTTTATGGTTTGGAATAAACACTAATAAAGGGAATGGGGTAGACATCCGAAGCCAGTGCACTTCCAAACCATGGTTAAAAACTAGTTTCACAGGTGACTAGATAGCAGATGGAATAGAAATGGGATTTCGATAAATGGAAATGAGCGGGTCTCATCTGTGATGCTGCTCTTGGTAAATGAAGTGCTGGGAATTGCGACATCAATAGAATCAGAGTCTGACGGTGGCTGTGCACATGTCTGTGGAGATGCATTAAAACTGAGCAGATGTGTACAAAAGCGTTAACAGTTATAGAAAAATAGAACCTCTTAAATGTCCCCCATACTTGAGGATTCGAGGACTGATTTTTTTTTCTTTAAACAATTTTTTACTGACATTAAATATGACTAAACTATATGCTTACAATAATGGATAAGGACTAGGTACTCTAGCACCATTAAATAACCAATGTACTTTACTGTTGTTAAGTATTGTAGGAAGGCTTTTCTTTATAAGTATAGCCTGCTTTATAGACTGCAATTTTTGTTCATAATTGCTTGATGAATTGCCATTTGAGCATAGCATAGCGGAGAATGTTTTTCACATGGAGCACATTGACCCAGGAAAGTGAAATCCTTTCTTTCTCAGAGGTCCATCATTTGTACCGCATATTCAACCAACATTCTACTCGGCAACATGTCAATTACATCTGTCAGTCAGTTGAAAACCATCATCAGGGAAATGTGCTTATTTTAAGCCTTTCAGAGTTGTACCGCGCTGGTTTGTATTGGTTTCGTAAAATCGAATGATTTGCCACGAAAGATGCAATATGCTCTCTTGACAGATCTTTTTGCTGATGCTGGAGCACACACAGTTACTGTAGTAGTTCAGTCATGAGGTGATGATGGTAACAGTTTGGTGTAATTGAAAATTATATCGCAGAAAAACACATTAAACCATATATTTAATATAGCCTGAGGGTGGAATCAAAGGACGACACCCACGTTTCCAGGATGCACCTAGAGCATTTGATTTGTATAATCGCCCCGTGTGGACCAGCGATTCCAGTCTCTATCATATCACTGTTTAACAGGAGGAGAATTCAAAGAGGGAAATGCCAGTTAAATTTTTATTTTTAGGCTTGAGGCTTTGTGATTAAAGTGGCTGGCGTGCTTCAAATTAAGTTAGTCAACTTCGTTTGTCTGAATATGAAAGGCAAACACAACTTTTGCGTGGTTCCGAACTGGGGACAGTCTGATAAACGCGTCAACTTCATGCTTTTGTCTGTCGGTCCATAGACCAAAATATCTTGACATTCATGGTCCCCTGGGAAGAAACCTACAGACTGATGATGCTTCTTTGACTTCTTTTCCACCACCAACAGTCTGCGCCAGGTCTGAGTGAAGTAACTACAGATTAATGTCAGGATTCACTCTAATAACTTCAGTGTTCCTCTTGCTTTTCTCAACATTTCAGTTGGTCC
The DNA here is from genome assembly GCA_030220025.1 of Chelon auratus. Lineage (NCBI taxonomy): Eukaryota > Metazoa > Chordata > Actinopteri > Mugiliformes > Mugilidae > Chelon > Chelon auratus. The sequence continues at coordinate 371 of JASGAT010327188.1, read as the reverse complement.
AATAATTGTATCGAGACCAATACCTATAAAAGTCTGTGAAGGTTCTCAGTCATCCAGGTCATGGTATATCCAAAAAAGGTTCAAAAAAGGCAACTGGACTAGAGTTTTTCAGAAGACGTTTCACCACTCATTCAAGTAGCTTCTTCATCCCTATTGGGGTATAGAGAGGAGGAGAACAACAAAAGGAAAAACATCGTCATCCCCTACGTGGCTGGAGTGTCCGAGAAACTTAGAATTTTCCGAAATCACCATATTCCAGTTTATTTCAAACCAGGAAACACACTTAGGCAAAGACTGGTCCACCCAAAAGACAAGACACCCAGGCAGAAACAGAGTAATGTGGTGTACGCTGTTCAGTGCAGTGAGGAGTG
>JASGAT010327165.1:0-10812 GCA_030220025.1 Chelon auratus | reverse complement strand
TATATATATATATATATATATATATATGTGTGTATGTATATAGTTTTGTCTTATCCCAATATATGTAAAGTTTAATAATATCAATTTAGCTTTTATGCTGGAGAATATTTATTTTATATAATATACTGCATATATATTTACTACTCACTATACTACTATAGTGATAAAACAATCTGGGGTATAAATATAAATATATATATATATATACATATATATATAATATTTTATAGCTTACTAGGAATAAAGTGAGATATGCAATAGAAATACTTAAGCTTATATATTATCTGGTTTGGCAAAACACTTATTTTTCTTTCTAGGTTAATGCTGCAGCGTATTGAAATTGCAAAGCTAGATTTATGCTTCTTTGTCAGATCTATGCAGAGGTGAGATGTCGTTATAATCAATTATTCTTCTGTGCTGGTGTTTCAGCATGATGCTGGTGATGCATGATGGGCAACATTGTACCTCCAATGACCCAACGGCTTTAAGATCTGAGGCAGAAGCATAAATCTACTTTAAGCTCTGTTATTAGTCATACAGCTTTCAAAGCTTAAAGGAAAAAACTAATCGCAAGTTTCTGACTGGACATGGGTTGGTTTACTACATAACTACTGGGTCTTGGTCTTCAAGACTTCCACAGTCTCAAGACCATCTGTGCAACAATTCATTTGAATGAAATTATCTTGTAGGTTGAAACGGTTAGGAAAATACTGTTTCCAACTTTTTGTAGTTTAGTGTGTATGTTTAGTAGCAGGCACGCCTCGGTGATGCCACAGTTAATAAGACTAGAAATGAGAATGCTGTTTCCACTCAAAGACCAAACCTGACTAAATGGGGCTAATGGGTTAACCTCCCTTGTCCAGTCATGTAACTCTGAATAGTTTACATAGACATACTGACACTGTTAAAATGAAGCTTACAGTTCAACAATGGTTGACTTTGACTGTCTCATCTCATCTGTCACACACTCCACACTGATTCCACTATACAGAGGCTACATTTACATGGACAATACTTCTGGATCGAAATCATTCTGATCAGAGGTTCCAATGAGAGATGCCCCCAAACTTCTGTTATAATAGAACTAGTTTGATATGCGCAAAATGGTGGTGATGGTGGTTATATGAGCCGTGTTTGTTCTGACTTTTACCCTGATTGTTATTGGATACAGTCCATGTAAATGTACCCTGTACACATTTCCTATAGATTCCTATTGACTAAGTTAAAGACTACACTGTTAATTAATATGTAACAGAAAAGAATATAAGAAAAGATATAAGAAAGATATATAACGGAGCTTTCCCCAAACCTTGTCTTGCAGTAGTGGCATGTTTACATGACTTCATAGCTGATAATAGTAACTGGTGTGGGCTAAATCAAAAATAATGAGTTATGTTATTAGTCCTTCATGTCAACGTCAAGTAAACTGTAGCATGGTTGTGGCACACTGCAAGACAAGAATCAAGTGGATACACACAGAAGAAGTAGTAACGTGAAAATGGAAGACATCTTCTTCATCAAGGAAGACTCCAACTGTGGTCCCACTACATCAGACCACTTCACAAGGGAGTGGACGCGCTGTGCTCTGCTTTCCCGAGTTTTTATGGGTTCTTTCAAATGAACACAACAACAGAACGTTATTCAAAACATGCTCATTCAAAGCAGTGGGAGTGATTTTACACTGCATATCAATGAGATTAAAAATACCTCCAAATGACTGCGAAGATCCCAACAACAGCAACAATGAAACATGAAGCAGATACCACCAAAGGCCAGCGCTCACGAGTCCCTATAGAAAGAAAAGTTTTACAGTAAGTTTTCCACGTCTGATGTCCAATGCTTGCATAATTTGCACAATGTTGTAAGATTCTCCTCATGTCTGAACTCAATGCTGCTCTGTTAATAAACTGTATTTAAAGAAGAGTACCTGGGAGTTACGATGATAAGTCACCCTATAATTATGGTTCAAAGTAACAGATTTGTGTTTCATTTTATAAATAGGTTAATAACTGAAATGGTCTGTTTATACAGTAGATGCTAGACTGACATAAATTGTTATCTATGAATGAAAGGTCATTTCAGGAAAACATCATTAGTCATACACCCGGTCAACTTCAAGTACATACAAATGATGCAACACCCCTCACCACCACATCATACCTTCCTCTTCCTTCAAATCCCTGCTTAAATCCCTGCTTTAAGTTTCTTTTTTTAGATTACTCTTTATACCTCTTTTAACTCATGTTTCATCTTAGCTACAATATAATTTGCTATTTGCAGTCGTTTCCTACCTTCACTTTTCAGATGATCTAGTAGAGGTCCACTGCAGTTGGCTTAAGAAGAAGAAATTCATATCAGAACAGGAAGTGCACTAAAATATGTTTTCAATGAACAAACAAGAATGTCAGTTAAAATGAATATGACACATTCTAACATATGAAGCAAACAGTTACTTACTGGTGCAATACGCCGTGCGCTCTATCGCCTAAGCAAGAAGAAGAGAGGAGCAATGCAATAAGATTACAACTGCCTAAAACTCAGCAAATATCCTACCTGATTTTAAAATCAGGTGAAATCACCAACTCTATTATCAAACTTCGTATCCACACAACACATACCACAGGATATTATTTAAAACAACATTCCAGATCAGGGAGCGTTGAATGCACCACCTGATTTATCTCTCTGGTTGACCTCTGACTGATCTTAAAAGACAGACTGCAGTGCTACAATGGGTTGAACATCTACTGGTCGACATTAAAGCCTGGCAGATGATAAGGTAATGCAACTGGTTGTAGTTTAAAAAATAGAACGCACCAAAAGTTTTAGTACCTGCCAACAGTAGTATGCAAGCTAATGTTAGGCTCAAAGGCTCAAATACAGACTTCAGATTTTAACTTCTTTAAAAAATTACTGACATTAATCAATGCAGTCCGGGAAGTTTAAAACCAGACTGGTAAACTCCCACGTTACCAAATAATCTGGGACAAGCAATAATAATACTGAGGTGTCCACTCTCCTGTGGTCTGTACCCTACTGTGCAGTTAGCGTGTTTCATATGTGTAATACCTCAGTGATGCAGCTCCGTGAGTAGAAGATCACGGGAAAACACTGGCTAGTAACTAGAGTTGTGTTTGTTCCAAGCGAAACAGATCCATCAGTCTGGTTCCCATGGTTCGCCAGGACATGTCCCTGAAATTAACACACGGAAGACAATAAAGTAACATCAACTTTGCAAACTAAGTCTGCATGTTTTATATAAATTGTGACCTTGACACGCATCAAAACAAGCAAACATTTCCCTGCTGTCTGTGACAATTCAAAATGCCTACACAATAAAGTGCAGTGCTCTGGAATTGGACAATAAGACATTAGAATTTGAAAATTGTAAAGGAAACCACTTACAGAGGCGTTAATGCTCCAAAAATAGTGGCACAAAGACGCCTGGAATTCAGGGACACTGTACCGAGTGAATTTACCGTCCTGGGAGACGTTACATGTCAGGGTGCTCTCAAGGTCAGGATCTTGAGTGGAGCAACGACTCATCAGGATTGCTGGGGGGGGGTTAGACAAGCAGACCAACAAGCATGATTACTTCTTTTGCTGACTTTGGCGAAATACATATAGGGTCATGTTGCATTAAGAAATGCTGTTCCTGGTTTTCCCCAAAGATTCCCAATCTGGGGTTGCGCCACTCTCCTACCGCTCCTCTCCCCCTCTAACTATTAACTCACGCACCTCCACACTCACAGAAAACATGCACAATGCACAATAGTTTCACATCTGACTGACAATGAATAAAGCAGTAGACAAGCAAACCAACAAGCATGATTACTTTTTTTGCAGACTCTGGCGAAATACATACAGTGTCATACTATAAGAAATGCTGTTCAAGGTTTTCCCCAAAGATTCCCAATCTGGGGTTGCGCCACTCCCCTACCGCTATTAACTCACGCACCTCCACACTCACAGAAAACATGCACAATGCCGGCCGCGCATTTACTATAGCCTAGAGCCTATTAGATACAAAAGGGAAAAGATACCATAGTTTGACATTTGACTGACAATGAATAAAGCAGTTGATTCATTCAAACTGCGCAAGCCTCCGTATTCATTCCTTAGGTCATTGCAGTTACATGCACATAAAATAACGTTTGTTTGTTTTAGTACATACGATAGTTTGTTTCAAAATACGATCATTTTAAAGCGAAAGTATGATACTTTTTCATTTCTCACATTGCAACACTGAGGCTCATACGCACGCGACGAACCACCACCTGCTTCATCTGGCATCGTCTTTCAAAGCAGAAACTAACAAATTCAAGCACGTGCTTCACCTGCTATTAAGTCTCTCCTAACGCTGTATGTGCTGTCTCACCGCAATCGGTGAACGATATCTCCGATCCCTTTACTAAATCACTTAACAATGTAACTGTCATCTTTTCATATGCGGTTAACCAGGGCTTGTTTGCGTGGTAAACTTCAGGCTACGACGGACTCGATGATGAAGCAACCCGGGGCGACTGCTGAAAGCCGACAATGCAAGCGGTTTGATTCATTCCTTCCTTCATTCAGAAGCCACTTCAATTACTCACCGATCGCTACGAGAAGGAGGCTCATTTCTTTCCCTTTCCTCTTTGAGCACGCCGTTAAAAAGTTGGAGCTTCACGTATGGATGGAAAATGATTGCAGACGAGGGCGCGTCTTGTGCGCGAGAGTCTCAGCCTTGAAGTGACTACTGGGACGCTGCCTCCCGTGCCTTTTATCTATCCCTGTCACGACACAGGTGACGACTGCCTCTAGTGTTGAAATCTGCAATGACTGACATGCCATCATCTTTTAACTTGAAACCTGTGATAGAGCGACATCGTCCGGTGTACCTCCTACTGAATACAATATGTTCTCTACGCCAGCTCTATAAAGCAAAAATGCCCCACTGTATTCCATAGATAGTCACTACCTGTTTGAGCTGATTAGTGCTGAGCAGATATATTACAGCTTTGATGCAGTGATGCAAATCTCATCATCAAGATATGACCATATAACCAGATATGATCAGAAGTCAGGTTACAAATCTCTGAATTCACAGAAATATGAGTTAAGTTATTGTGGTTTCTTATTATCATTACTTCTAAACGTATGCTTTAAAGCCTTGCACTGAGATTAAAGGCACCCTGTGTGCACTCTCCATGACTGCTGTTAATGCTATGAAGAAGTGTTTTTAAGGGTGTGTCCGTCTTCTGTCTCATGAGCACAGACCAGGACTGAGATGCAGATTAACAATGCATGTCACATGTTCCTGAACGGCCTTTGCAGAACTTTCATGAGCAAAGACGTGTCCTTTACGAGGTGATCATACACAAAACTCCACTGCTTTAGTTTTCACAACAGTACAACAAATTTATTAGGAAAACAACATTGCTACAAAGCATTAAGAACTCCAAAGCATCTTTGTACAGTTCTTTGTTGATGTTGTCATCTGATATAAAAGACACCATATTATAAAGCACACTGATTTACTTGAAGTGTAATATATATACCACTAAGTCTATATGTCTGCTATTCTGCCTTCTTTGAGTTATGATCACTGACCCTCACATTAATGTGAGGAGAGGTTCTTTGGGGGTGATTGTAGGAACACTCCCCCTCCTTGACTGGCTTGGAAGGGGACATCAGTGGTGGTGCCAGACATGGACGGGTGCACCTCTAGTCAGAGCTTGCATCACTTTGGCCCTCTGTAGCCTCCCTCTTCGGTGCTGGAGTCTCCTCTGTGTCTGGTTCCATACACCGAGCTGGGCATGGGTCTTGCCTTAAAGGCCTGTCGGCCCCCTTTCTGTCCAAAGTTCCCTAGCTCTGCCACAATCTTTGCCTCCTTCTTCCGCCGCTCTCGTTCCAAGAAGTGGAAAGGCTGCAGCGAGACTGCCGCCCTGTTCCTTTTGGTATCAGTGTTGCTGTTACTTCTGCTTTGGTTGGAGCGCTGACTGGACTGACGGCTGATGATTTCATAGAGGGGAAGGTGTATGTGCGCCGGGGCAGGTGATGCCCGGAATTTTTTCTGGCATTCTCTGAGCTCCTCCAGCTCCCGTCTCAGCAGTGTGTTCTCCAGCTCGATCTCCGAACGTGTCCGCACCCTGTGCCTCTTCCTCTCCTCCTCTCTCAGCATCATCTGGAAGGGTTTGGGCACCGTAACCTTGGAGTTGGGTAGAATCCTGGCACCGGTTTGACCGGACAGTCTTCCCTGGGGTTTCAGACTGGAGGCCTTGGTCTGGAATTTAAAATGCTTCTGAGCCATCATCCGTTCTGGACTCAACGGGATGTCTCTTTAGTGGAAACAGAGAATAACATTTATATTTTATTCCAATTGCCACGTCACCTGAACTTCCACTCTGAGATTAGTGAGTATACCCACCTCTCAAACATTTGTTCCTGGCTGGGCACCCAACTCAGTTCCTCCATGCTGTCCTCTCCACAGAGCTCTGATTGGTCAGAACCACTTGAAGTTTCATGGAAGTCAAGCTCCTCCTGGGAATTGATCCTCTGAAGTCTCCTCCCAGGACAACTAGTGCAAAATGATTAGACAGAGTAGGAGTAATTAATGTTCATGGCAACATTACCACTAAATTAAAGTGATTACAAATTCTTGGAGTATCTGGCTGCATTTGGTTGATCAATTAAACAACTGCAAAAAAAATTTAAACTTCTTCAGTATTTAATCTTAACCGTATTTATTCTTTTCTGGTTCAGAAGTTAAAACAGAGCTGGCACCATTACATGGATGATTACAATGAAATGGGTGAGGAGATGAGGTTTTAACTCAACACAATAGTGCCACCCAGAGATTAGATTAATATTACGCATAGTGCTGTGGAAATTTCCCCATAAAATCCCCTGCTGTTCAGCAGGCACATGTCAGGCATTATGACAGAGGTTTTGAAGGGGACTTCACCAAGTAAAGAAAACAAATACCAAAAGATGTACAGGCATAATGGAGAATACTGTAGCCTCTATCCTTGACCACAAAATAGCATGTGCACAATAAGTAGAGAAGCATTTGGTCTCTGTAATTGGACCTTTTCATATTTTATTGTGGGCTTAATCCATTTTTAAGTGTGGCTTTCTGTACTTTCACATGCACCATGTACAGTGCATTGTGTGTATTGTATGGACATGTTTGTGTGTTGCAATGTTTTATCCCTCTACTCCTGTCTGCAGATAGGTCTCTCTCTAAGAACAGGGTTTGACTCAGGGGAGTGTTTCCTTGTCACTGTTGCCTTAGTGCTGGCTCTCAGGGTTTGGGATTCTGTGTAATAAAGTCTTGAGATAATTTTGGATTGGACACCAGGTGTGTGTGCACGATGTGTAGTGTTGCGTTCGTTCTCTGTAGTTGGGCCTTTTCATCCTTTTGTTATGGCTATTTGATATTTTCATGTAAGCTTAATGTTTGTTGTTTGTGTCATGTAAAAAGTGATTCTGTAGTCGGAACAATAGTTATAAGTAACACTGCTGGACACAGATTTGTATTTATATTTGCTCGATTAAATTGATTTTAACTTTTATTTAATGTGAGATTTAATGTTAAATGTGAGAGAACTGCTGCATTTGGACCACTCATGTGTCACTCCCTGCTTGTAATGAACCATAAGACATATAAGACATATCCCACCTGAGTGACTGCCCGGCCTCCTTCTTTCTCCCTCTTGTCACACCTCCATCAGTATCTACTCCGCCCCACTCCTGTCTAATATACATTCGTTCCAGGTCCGCCATGTTTCTCAGGTGCGTGCTCTTCAGCTCCTCCAGCCTCCTGTAGTACTCTTGGTTTGAGAAGTAAACATGCTCCTCCCTCTGCAGGCCGTAGATCTCCAGGGACACAGAGCTGCGAATGCCTTTGCCGCCTTTTTCTTCCTCGCTGCTCTCTGAGTCCAGATCACACTCCTGAAGAATTTGAAGGGGTAAACGTTATTCTAATCATTAGCAGTGTTATAGTCCTGTGAGGCTAAAATGCCTCATAATATTTCTTTGTACAGTCATAAAACTTTTATAGTGATTGTCAAGCCTCAATAATAAAGGCATCATCAAGCATTTTTACTGTAACATTTTTAATTTTCTCAAATTAGATAGTGTAAAAGAGTTGACTAGGATGGCGACATGTGTTCATGGTTCTTAAAAAAATGTTATTTGACCTAATGGCGACTTAAATCATTGTAAATGGCTCACAAGAATTTCTGCCTACAGTATAATTAAACCTAATAATGCACAAATAGTACATACTTACAGATAGACAAGCTAAACGAGAAGTTTTATTTAAAATCCTTATGTGGTTCTGCTTGCAACGTGTGCTTGCAGAGCATCTATGGTTGCACGTAAGACAAAAGGTCTTTCCCCACATCCGACCCCCGGGTCTGTGGTGTATTAAACAGGGATTTTTCTCTTAATTTTAAGAAACCGTCTGTGTTTCACACAGCTGTGCACAGAAGCTCATGTTTTGCTTTGTGCTTTAGTGGTAAGCATAGCAACGGACCTAAATCTGTCTATCTAGAATCTATATTTTATCCCACCAAGAGAATATGCATTGGTGGGATGTCTAAGTTTGAACGATTCTGATCCAAATTCTACCCTATCACAGTGCTTATTTTGAGGATAAAATAAGTTACCCCCAGGCTGGCATCTTAGAAATAAATAAATATCAAAATGAGCCAGCTTTTTGAATGGCTCTTTGAAAGGAACTGACGCTCAAGATCTGTCTCCTTTCAAAGAGCTATACATTATCTGAGGTATACTGAAACTTTAAATCCTCACCTCACTGACACAGTCCTCATCTCTGTCATAGTAACGGTCTCTTTCTCTTCCATACAGAGCTATTAACTCCTTGTTTTCCAAAGCTGGTGACCGGTACGCCGCTGCCATCTTCGTCCTTATTTTCCCCCAAAAAGCAGAAATTTCACAAACAGCCAGAAGAAGAGCAGGAGGAGAGCTGCTGCGTGTCCTCTGTCACCTCAGTCCGCACACTGACCCGCTAAGCAAACAGTGCGGTTAAGTCAGAGCAGGACGCCACCAAAGATTATCCTTAAACTCTCTCACACAAACACAGGCCGAGTCTTATCCTCTTACCAGCAGGAGGAGTTGTGATTTTACAGTCGTCAGTCGTGCCGTTTGACCAGATGGTCCAGATGGCCCCGTGGCTTTTCACTTGTGGGCATTATTATTTAAAGTGAGATAGATGTCAGTGTCAATCAGATTTATAGATTAAGTTTCTAAAAGTCGTGCAAGTGTTGATCCACGGTACCCTGCACCTGTTGTAGTTTGCTACAAGTGTGCAGGTGCAAAAGTTAAAACAAAAAATACGCACAATAAGAATATCTACAGAGATTTATTGGTAGTTTGTCCATTTTTATTTAATTTGATCCTCAGTGATGATGTGCATGGCAGGCAAAGGGAAGAGATGCATTGCACTAGGTTTACCAACTAGCTTTTATCTGCAGCTTCTATGCAAGTAGATGCACAGTACAGAATAAACAGAATTTTAAATGTGATATGCAGTAATTCCTGTACTGTTGTTCCAGTCATAGCTCCAGCTTTATGCCAAAAAGCATACACATTCTGTCATCATATTCTGCCGGGCCTTTCACTTTAAAAGTGAGCGATTACCTTTGTTTTCATGACTGAAAAATGTGATCTTGGTTTAGTTTTGTGGGCACTGATGCAAAGATAAACGCACTAATTTGCATGTTGTATTTTATGAGCTACTTGTCAAGAGCTGTGTGCTGACCTGCGTTTGTTTTCATACTTGAGATGAAGGACAAACGTCACATGGTCACTGACACAAAAAGAGTTTCGGGCTAAATAAACAGCTTAGAGTAATTCATTGTGTGGAAAGCTCCCAGAATGTTCTGCCTAATAGATCACAGGTAGAGATCAAGTGAAGTTTGGCCTCAGTTCAATTGTGAGAGTTTTAGGATTTGACAGGTGAAGCAAAAGAGGGATGGTGCTTACCACGGCCAACTGTGCTAATCCGTTTACTCCGGTTTCTCTGCGCTGTCGTTACAGGTTTTCACCTTGTGCTCCAACAACCCTCCCCATCTGTCTCCTGCCTCTTCTTATTTGGTCCCCTGCCTGTCTACCTAAGAGCAGGCTCAGAGGAGAGCTATGATGATGAAGAAGAAGAAGATGGAAAACAACAAAAGTGACAGAATGATATGTTAAACTTAATGAATGGTTTAGATGCATGGTTCTCAAGCTTTTTTAGCTCATGAACTTCTTAGTCAAGTTAAGCTCCACCTCATTTTTCACCTGTTCATTGCTTAATTTTCTAATAAGAAGCTATTACAGGTTCAACCCACTGATCCTTGTGATCTCACCTCCTCAACTAGATTTGATGTTCAAGGTGAAACAGTTTTTATCACTTGTATGATACTTTTCTGCTCAACAGAATTTGCTATGGTTATTCCCAAGTTAGGAAACACTTTTGCTTTAGGGGATATGCTATTCCAACATTCCTGTAATGTTATTTACGGTTACTTTGAAGTTGCTGTATTGTCATGTGGTAGGATTGGGCAGCTTAATGTCATGTATAATTCAGTGTGTTTGTGTGTAGATGTTTCTCTGCATGGTTACTGTAATTTGGTGGCATATTGACAAAATCCCGAGAATATAAAGTGAATATAAACTTACTACTACTTCATCTGCATATGATTCCACCTGTTAAAGGTGAGTGTTAGTCACTCACCTTTAACACTTCAGATGCCGTTAATTTATTTGCAACCTCTTACCTCTGTATTTTGTGAATACTTGTGCAATATTGTTCTTTTACTT
>JASGAT010327155.1:0-22380 GCA_030220025.1 Chelon auratus | reverse complement strand
AGAGAGAGAGAGAGAGAGTATGATGTGGTCTTAAAGGTACGGCTCAACATTTTGCGAAATACGCTTGTTCACTTTCTTGTCAGGAGTTAGATGAGATGATTTATATCACTTTCTGGTTCTACTACTAACTGTCTTCTGTCTTAGCATAGCTTAGTCAAAAGACTGCGATGGAAGGGGAAACAGTCATGGCTATAAAAATAAGTATATTTCTTAAAATGTCAAGCCTTTCCTTCATACATCATATTTCAATGTGGAACCTGTGTGTGGATATTTAATCCAGTGTCTTTGTATGATGTATATTATTTTATACTCCATTTCATTTTCATCACTAACAAACATATGTTTTGAATCGATTTTCAGTTTTGGCTGTAATACTAAAGTAACTTATGAAGCAAGCCTCTTAAGGGTCTTTGTGGTGGTCCGATTTCTGTTCTTACAATCTTGGTACAGCGTGGACTGAGCTATTTCTGGTTTTCCCAAACGAGGAATGTCTGCAGCGATTTGCTCCACATTTTTACGAGGAGCAGTGTAAGCTCAACTGTTGCTTAATAGTGGAGTTTGGACCACAAATTTCTGAGAAAACACTGCTGTTAGAATCTTTGCCAGTTCAGTCATATTGACTAAAGGCGATCCAGTAATAGGTTTCGTCAGGGCAGCAGGGTGAGCTCTCCTGTTTTAGTTCATAAAAACTTGGGTTTTGTTGTATTTTATCTACACTATGGGACTGAATGAAGTGAAAATAGAACGTCAAAATGTTAAACTCGAGCTCCGGTTCCTCCTCACTCACACTTATACAATGTTCCACCTGTAAAATGTCAACTTCTGGCAACACTGCGCACCATAACAACACCTTCACTTTACTCACTAATCAGGAAGCAGACGTCTTGACCCAGTTAAGCTCTGAGCCGCCTGCACCAGACAAACTTTCACGGCCAGCCGGGGCAAATCAATTACTCTATATAATATCTGATTTTGATGTTTATCTGGATCCACATCTGAGGTGTGTGTGTGTCTGCCCACAGGTGACCGCTTCCTTGGCACTGAATGCTTTCAGTTACATGAAGAATTCAGTGTTGGGAGTACTGGTAAGGTGGTTTTAATTTGAACCTGTGTGACAGAAAAGCAAATTATCTTTGGTCTTAGTTTGTCCTCCAGCTAAAGCCCTGTCAGCTCCATACATGCAGCCATAACACAGCCTTTCCCACTGGGTCAGGTTACCGCTGTTTGTACTTTTAACTGACGATGTGCCTCCTTCCCTACGCAGCCTAGCTGACCTCCATCCGCTTACATTATATTATTTACATCATGCCTTTCCTTTAGATTTTGTTTTCCCCTTTACTCTGCTTCTCTCTCTGTTTTTGATGTATGACCTACATATAACTCTGGCTGTGCACCCCAAAGTCAGAGATTTCCCACCATGACTATGAGTATCTTTATGAAACCATTTTTTAACCCCAGTGTGTACTAAATGGCCGTGTCTTAACAAATATTAGATAGATTAGGGTAAAATTGAATTTATATTTATGTTTCTCAGTGGATCAATCCCACTGACTTCTATCCAGTGATTTTACTGGAAAGCCCAGCAGAATATTTACATTTATGGTTTTAAAGGACCAGTGTTTGGTATTTAGTGACATCTAGTGGTGAGATTACAAAGTGTAACCAACTGAATATTCCTCTCTCCCCTCGCCACTGCAATTTAAAAATGGAACTGGTCCACTGTAGAGCTCTAGCCATTTTATTCTGTCCATTTGCTTGTTTTAACATCATACTTTGGTAAACTAAATGGTGGCACCTGTAGTTAGTGGTGGTAACAGCAAAATACAGTTTAATATTAAAGGTCACAGAATTCTGAGAGAAGCAAAAACAAAACAATTGTTGTTTTGATAAAGAAGGCAGAAAATTACTGGCTTTTTATAAAATTATGTGAGCAACTGTGATGCGATTTTATGATGAACAGCAGGACATATCAGACTGCTCCTTCTTGTTTCATTACTTTCTTAAATATTAGGGTGTCAAAAATGACCGTTGTCCTGCTTTGTAGATGCATTTTGATGACTGACACATTACATTTCCTGTGACTACTTCATAATATGTTGTTAATGATCTGCCTGCTGGGTTTAATATGAAGCAGCAGCAGCAGTCTCTGAACCAATTTAACATTCTGCATTCATATCCAGATATCTGTTGTTAGAGAATACATTAGCAGTTACTTAACACTTATTCTTAAAATGTCTCCACAGACTCTCATTTCATAACTAGCAACAGCTTTGTTCTCATCTTGTTTGGTCTGTCAGTCTAAATCAAGTGAACCAATGTGGCTTTCTTGTCGCCTCTCCACGACTACTAAAGCACACAAACTCATGTAAAATGCTGGTAAAATAAATTGTATTATAAAATATGGCAACACATGTTACATCTACAGCTCCTCTTAAGTGAAGTTCAAGTCCTCTACCATACGCTGTACATTAACTATAGCATGACTTAACCGTATTTAGCCGCACGGTGTGGATTTCTTTGTGTTTGAATTGAATGTCTGATGATATGAATGTCAGAAAATGCTGTCTAAGAGTAGCAATGTGAGCCCTGTGCGCTGTCACGCTGCCATGTTGGCCTCGTTTCCAAACCTCCAGGGCCAACATTTTTAGAAGAAACAAGCGATTGTTTTTAGGGTTCTTTCCTCATAATGAAATACATTTGCGGGTAGCTGAGTCAATAGTCTAGGGAATTAAAAACTCTATCCATCTATCTATGGTCTCACACTGGAGAATAGGGAGTTGTTCCCTTCACTGCTTCAACAATGAGATTACGTGATCCAGTTCAGTCACCAGGATGGAAACTGCTGTAGATTTCAACAATCACAGAGGCTGTGAACACGATCGATACAAGTATTAAAGTATCCGAATGTATAAAATCAAAAATATACGTCAGCCTTGTGTAAAGAATCGTAGAAACTGTACTTTATAGTGTTGTTTAATTCCATTTGATTTTTGATATGAGATCAGTATTTATTTTTACAAGTGCTGTTTTAAGTCTTCAGTCATGTCTGGAAAGACTGCTGAAACAATGATTGTCGCCTCTTTGTCTTCCCTTTCTTCTTCTCCTCTAGTTTTTATATTTCAATTATATTGTATTTTATTGACCATTAAACTGGTATCATTATTTGCCTGTTGCACCTTTGCATGTCTGCCTTCTTGTCTTTTTCCTGACAGAATTGTAAAATAAATCAGCCAATCTCTGGAGTTTCTCTTGGTATTCATCCATACTGGGCTTAGTTGTGCTCACTTGTTTTAAGGTTATTTAAGTTTACCCAAACATATTTAAGTTACTTAAGTACAGACTCTAGGCTCTGATTTGAGGGAATTCACACCAAATTGGTAGCAAGGGCCAGAAATTAAAACCATTTTTATACACCATCCCCCTATATTAAGGAGCTCAAATATGATTAGACTAAGTTCTGGAGTTGATTTCAAATGTGGAATTTGGATCTGGAAAGTACTGATGTGGACTCACAACACACGTTCAAATGATCAGGTGATCCTTAGTCCGTGAAACAAAACCAATCCATCAGAGAGATAGCAGATCTGTTGATGGATCTATTGAGAAAAACAATAAATCACTGGTAACCTCTACGACACTGAAGACAACAGATGTAGTTCATCTCAGGTTCCTTTCCACGGAAACACTCTCTGGGAGGTAGGTATATCACTAACCAAGTCCAAGACTTAATAAGAGAAAGAATGGGGAGGTTCACCACAAGGTGGAATATATACATAAATCTTCTCCAGAATAAAAAGACCAGATTAGTTGTATTAGCATACAACAGTTGTGTCTGAGCCCAAACATATGTGGACCTAACTGTAAAGTGAATAATGGTTTCCTGGTATTCACATGATGATATCTATCTATCTGTCTGTCTGTCTGACTGACTGACTGAACACAGTTTGCTGTGAAAGTGCTTTCCCCAGACCCTGCCGTCTGGATCTCTCTGCCACAGTCACTGTGCTGTGACTGAAACAAGCTTCACGCATCAGCTGAAATGAGGCTGTGGCACAGATGATTCCTTGACATTCCCAAACTGCCACTGGGTTCACATTCCAAGCAAATAAAAACACTTTGAGATGCAGATTTCTTGCGAAGGAAATGAGTTTTAGAGAGAATGACTCATTGTATTATGGAGCATTTGGCAATAAGTATGGACTATCCGCATGATTTGCCACAACACGGGATTTCTCAGCTGTTAACACTGACAAACAAATTGACAATCATCAATCTAAAAAAAAACACTTTGGACATTTTGTATTAGCAAGGCTGCACTCAGTTTTCCCTACTAATACATATATGTGATGAAGAGATGATGCTGATTTAAACTCACAGCATGCAGCATGGCATGCAGCATGAATCCAATATTTAGTATGATTGGTATAACTGGAATATATCCGAAAACATCTTTGCCTGAGAATGACAGGAACAGCCTTTTCTCTACCATCACCATGGAGGAACAGAAAAGTGCAGCACCACCACGAAGAATTCACATCCTCAACATCATCAGCAGGAATTACACCTGACAAAAATGCATCAGTAATCAGTTCAACCACTACAGTGTTTTAGTTGCAGGTCAACATCTTGGTATACTGGGCTCATTTATCTACTGGAGATAGATGACTCTAGTTGATTGTATTTGTTTGTGTCAGGCTGAACCCACAGCAGCATTGCTCCCAGCAGCTGTTAAGATATAAACTAGGAGTTGTGAAGCATGACAACAACTTTTCTGGCCACTTGGGGGCAGTGGAAACAAGCTGTAAGCACTACAGTGACACGCTTATTACACTATTAAAGGTGATATGCCTAATGTGTTGGCAAACAGCTGCAGACATGGTGCAAATCTATCATTTATTGTGTGTATGGAAGGTCATTATACTCTTTAAACTCTGATTTTGGTCATCTTTTCCTATGTTTATCCAAAAGTATGTTTTGAATGATTCAAAAGAGAATTAACAATATTAAACTAGGTGGTGGTCTGGTTCAAAAAAAGGTTGAGGACCACTGTGACGAATCTACCCCCAATAGGAAAAGATTTTCCTGGCATGAACATATAAAACCATTGCAACTTAGCAACATCACTGGGCCTGTTTGCCTGCAACATGACGGCCTCATCGAGGGTAATGGTAGACAGTGACACGCAAAGCACATTTCCTCATGTCCTGTTTATTCCTTTATCTTTAGTGCTTTCATGGCTGTCTCTGGATATTTAGCTTTGACTTTCACCCAATATGCCGGCAGAGATATCATGTCAAACATACTTTCCAGCCTACCGTCATTTTCAAGGTGAAGGGGTTGATCTTTTGTCCGCACTGGCATGGACAATTTGCAGGACAGGTTCAGAAATGGGCCACAGATCCGTTCCTTTTTTGTTTCTGAGCCAGCTGTGTTTGAAGTAACAGTTCAATTTGGTTGACATCAAGTCAGGTTGCTGCACACCAGCTGAAAAAAGTCCAGACAGTCTGTCTTATCCTGGCTAATATGTTCCACGTTCTCTCACTGTTCCCACGGTTACATTTTGTCTTTGAATGCTGACACTTTCTGCCAACTTGAAGACACTGTCCTTCTCCATTGAAGTGAATTGAGTTCACTGAACAAGATGAACACGTCAGGAGTAAGTGCAAAGTGCTTGGTGACCCCTTACATACCCCAGTAAATGGTGACCTGGGGTCCTTAGCACTGGCTCCTCAGGAACAGTCACCAAATATTTCCTTGCACATTGTTTATAACAGAGACTGGATAAATCAGCTGATTCAGAGGACACTGATTGATTTTAGGCCAGCTATTATTTGTCTCAGTGGTGTATTTGGATGCCTGCTGTGCCAACTGCTGAGTCACACTGCAGATTTATCAGTGTGTGACCTGTATGTTCTGAGACAGCGTTTTAATACGCATCATGGGACGGTGTGTTACCCAATGCTTTGGCACACTGTGACCTACCTTCCTGTTGCAGTTTGTAAAGCACCAGGCGCTCTGACATGTCAGAGTGTGTTTCTCAAATTACTCAGACGACCTGGTCGTTCTTGGCAGATGTAATAAATTACTGCGTGACAGTGACATGATGAAGTGTGTAAGAAAAAAAAAAAGACTAGAAACTCAGAGACAGAATAGAGCTGCTCAAGAGAATATGGAGTAGTGACATGGACCATGGCATAATCAATGTGGAGGCCTAGTACAGACATGAAGAGTTGTTTTCTAAGAAAAATGTTTTTAGAATATAGACTGTAAAATTTAATTAATTCACTTTTACTTACTTTACATAAGAAAAGGAAAACTCGAGTAAACATGGTGAATTAGCACAAAGTTATTCGGTTTAAGTACTACTACTTGAAGTAACATCCTATTTTGAGTTTAATTTTACATTGTGTCCATTACATCATAGAACTTTCACCCTTCTTAAATCAGTTAGTTAACTTCATATTTAATTATGCTGATTCATGACATATCCACAAGAGGATCATTTCCGAATTGATTTACAAAATTTAAGATTTGGAGGATGCGTTTGTGTAATACACTGTATACATCCTGTTTGGCAAAGACACACAAAGTAAACTATTTTTAAATAACTCTAAACTGTGTTTAGAGTTATTGGCGGTGTCTCATTGAGGGCTGTGATTTGAAGGACTATGAAGTCAGCTGGAAACATTTGAGTCCAACAGCACCCTCTAGCTGCCAGAACACACATGAACTCTCCTGTCTGCTTCACACATTAACATTTAAATGCAGTTGCTCTTAAAACAATATTGGAATTTCATAATTATACCAAATCAAATCAGATTTGATTCCAACTATTTTACAAAGGCAGATGCAACACATCCAATCAGGATCTTGATATGGAGGTTATGTAGGCACTGAGTCAAGTTAGTCAACCATCTCTACTCAGCCCACTACAATAAATATACGTTGTTCAGAATGACTCATTTTATTACAACAGGCACCAATTCAATGAAGAGTGTACAGTTCAGTGGCATAACTCATTTATTATTGAATAAAAATTGGACATGAACACATGCAGACTAAAAACCAGTGTAACAAAATTACAACCCTAAAATATTTTATAATCAAGTCTGCGTTCCCTGCTGGAAAAAAAAAAAAAAATAATCTGAAAGGAAAAACCGAAGTCTATAACCTCTTGTTTTCGAAACTGTACAAAATACAGCTTTAACAACATAGACCTGTAAAATAAAAAAAGAAACAAAAACCACTCATCTGTCAGTCCCTTAATGTGCAAACATATTGATCTTTCCTGAATGATTTTTATTTTACACTTATTCAACACTTCCACTGAGCAGTTTGCTTTTATAAATCAAAGCGTTCACATCTTGTCAGTGGGTATGAATCCATCTTTACACTGTAAATAAGTTCCTTTTTCCCCAAAGTCCGTAACTTTACATATAAAACCAAGAACATGTGAGTTGGCTAGCTGGTTGGTAGGTGTGTGTAGGGACGACGACAATAAGACGACAGGCCAGGGGCTGATGTCACACTTCACTGGTGCCTTCCTGATCACGTCTGACCAGTTGAAAAAAGGCTCCTACTAACAGAGTTACTGCTGCAGTCTGGGTTCCTCAAATGCACAACAATCAACCACCTGTCAAATACCAGCTACATGAGCCTCAAAGCAACGAATCACCAAGACATTTGTGCATGCAGAAGCTACATGTAGCTTTAAAGCAAGAGTTTCCCAGTTACACTGTTTTCACTGGGACAAAACAATGCAAATTGTACAAAACTTAAAGTAATAAACAAGAAACTAAATTTTGGTCAGTTTAGGATGCAAATAAGAAACCCAGAATTAAAATTGTGTAGGAATGAGGTATGAAATAAATAAAAATGAAAAATATTTTCAACCTAACTTGCCGACGTGCAGTCGTTGGTTATAGTCAGTGTTTGGTGTGTTGACATATTTGGCCTCTAACAAGAGACGTGTCAACGATGTCACCTGACAAACTGCAAAGATATTTGGTTAACTTTCATAGTAAGTGTAGTACAGTTAATTACCAGATGTATTGTACAACAGCTGACATGACTCCAGCTGGCGTTAAATGAACAGAGCAGGGTCATACACTGATCAGTGTCATCACATATCCTTCAGAGAACATGTCCAACTTGATTTTGTTTTACATATATTGAAAATACTTCTTGTGTGACATCAGCCCCAGAGCTAGTCTGTTGGTTTGTCTCAGCGCCGGTGACGACTATGTCCTGAGTGTCCACTACTGCTGTGGTGTTTGCTCTTGTGGCTACGATCCCTCTCTCTGTCCCTGTCGTAGGACCGAGACCTCTCCCTCCTGTCTCCTCGATGACCACCGCCTCGTTCATGCTTGTGTTTCTTTGAGGACAGGTCAAAGGAGCTACGGTCTCTGTCTCTATCCCGTTCCCTCTCTCTGTCCCGCTCCCTGTCAACTTTAACTGGAGTACGGGATCGTGACCGAGAGCGTGAGCGCTTCCTCTTGTGTCCAGAGCCTCCACCACTGTTGCTATGACGTCCGCTGGGCTTGGAGTCGCTATTGCCATGGTGGCTGGACTTGGACTTGAGGTGGGGGAGAAGGGGTGAGGGCTGATGTCGTCGAGGTGATTGGCTGCGACTGTGAGAGCGTGAACGTGAACGAGAACTGTAGGTCCCTGAGCGACTGCGTCTGCTGTTGTAACTGTAAAAGCAAAAGTGAAAAGAGGAAGATGTGAATTAAACTAAATGATCACATCCCACAGAGCTAACAAAGTAATATTAAGATCAGTGCAATAACGTCTACACATATTGTGAGAATACTTACTGTCTGCGAGGAGAGCGGGATCTAGACCGGGAACGTGTTCTTGAACGAGAACGACTTCCGCTCCTACTGTTCCTGCCCATCTTTACATCTTTCCTTAATCTGAGAAAGAAATATGGATCAATAAATGCAGTGTCGGATAATAGACACCTCTGACAGCTCCAACTCTGAAACCAGTGACACCAAAATGTCCTCCCAGTAAATATGTGTTAGTGTCTTACCCATTGTGAGGACTCTTGCTGAGCTGAGACCGGCTATCCGTCTCCTTCTTAATTGGTTTGAGGGTCTGTGGGTTCGGGGACTTCTCTTCCACCTTGACCACATTTGGAGAGGAGGGCTTTGAAGCTGGAGAGAAGCCACCCAGTGTGGACAGTGCAGGGGTACCATCAGGGTTCAGGCCCTTGGCTTTCAGCTTAACCTCTGCCAAGAAAACCTTCCTTCGCTCCACCTCCTTCTCCAGCTGATCATAGTTAGGCTGTGGGGGAACGACAGTTAACACAAAGTCAATACAGAGTATGGGCATGTGTTACAACAGTCTCCATGGGAGGCAGTGCTGGAGTCTACACTGGTCTGCTTTTCAGTCTAGTTTAACGATTTCCACAGGACTCAGAGATAATGTCTAAAATGTTTAGAAATGATATACTGGCTCAAGGTCACAATAATCCTGCTACTTAAAATGCTTACCTTCTTCCTGGTGTAGAGTGTAAGGGTGGTGAGGCAAATATCTTTAATCTCATCTTCACTGGCTCCAAACAGAAGGTACCAATTTGGTCTGGATGGCAGAGGTATCTAGGAAAACATGTACGCAAACCGTTGAAGGCAACAGTGTGTGACTAGATTTAACATCATAACATACAAGCAGTTTTTGCACACGAACTTCATCTCTTTCCTTCTGTTGTAGCAGTCAACAGGAAATTATATGTGAATTATATGTTCTTATCAGATGGAAATGCTGTTTGGTATATGTGTGAAGTGATGCCTGGCTAGTGTCCGTTTTAACCAAATATCAATACTACTACGTATCTACAAGCTCTACAGGAGAATTAACAATACATGTGGAGATAGTAAGGTGAATGAAGAAGGTATAATGCCATCAACAAAATCTGAATCCTGAATCATATGCTCACTATGACTCTCCCATTGCCCGCTACATTCATACACAGGCTTAACATTAGACATCATACTGGGGATATGATGTTTTAATGTCTAATCTGACAGTTATCGTTTCACATACAACACAACCGGGTTATGTTTAGAAACTGTCAGGACTGCAGTGCATGTGTCAAATCAGCACCCCAGAAAGAGCCTCTGGAGATCTTACCTGTAGAGCTCGGGCTGCAAGGTATATGCAGGCACAGGCGATAGTCTCAGCTTGGAACCTCACAAACACATTCGTCCTCAGGGTATCATTCATGTAGTTCCTACAAAGGCAAAGAACACATAGAAACAAAAACATAGCATCTTCTCTACACAAAGCAACTTCTTGCCCACACCCCACACCTTTGAAGTCACACCATTAACAACTACTTCATGTTGCAGGTCAATAACCTGCAACATTTAATGTCTAGAGTGCCAACTCCTCAAGTTTTTACATTTCATAGATTTCTGTGTTTACAAATAAATCTATAATATTAAACGCATAAAGACAACATCAATGCATTTAGGTCACAAAGAGCTGAGGTGAAAAATGCATTTTTCTCTGTCATGTTTAACTTTGTCCATTTCTCTCTGGGGTATCCATGGGAGCTGCTGTACGTCACAGAGAAAGCATGGAGACACAGATGGGGAAAAAAAAAAAAATTAAATAAAAAAAATAATCTGACGCCAAGACCATTTTACCACACCATGACCTGAGAGTAGCTAGATTATGCGTAATGATGATTGCGACAATGACACATGCCTTGTAATGTGGGGACCATGCAGGCATACAGATGCAGGAAACATTCATCTAGAATTCAGCTGTCTCTTTCAGATTGTTGGATCTGAAAGGAATAGGGAGACATA
Source organism: Chelon auratus (assembly GCA_030220025.1). Classification (NCBI taxonomy): domain Eukaryota; kingdom Metazoa; phylum Chordata; class Actinopteri; order Mugiliformes; family Mugilidae; genus Chelon; species Chelon auratus. Next base: position 11,563 of record JASGAT010327155.1, on the reverse strand, counting down.
GCATGTACCATGGCATGCAACAGCTTGACTGTGGGAGTCAGTAGCATGTTGATATGCTTTAAGGATAAGCCAAAAAAAAAAAACCCAATCTATTATTCAGAAAGGACACCTGCTATGTCTTTCCTTAGTTTCTATTATGTGTTGCATCATCAAATTGTCAACATGTTTAAAATAATGAAGTAAACATAATAAAATGCCAACAGCATAATAAAATGCCAAATGTCAATACCTCAGACTTTCCAGGAATAGCATGCCCACAAGTTCAAATTGCAGTCTACTTGGTTTACATCTAAATGCTAGTCTCCTATAGTACTGGAGTATTTAATGTGATCCAGCATACAAATAAACTACTGTTACAGTAATGGGAGTTACCTTTTCCAAACAAAACAACTAAAGTTAAGTTTTTCCTGAATGCTTTTTAACTGCACTATGCAAAGTCAGAATATAGAGACGCTACAAATGAGCATAACAGGTCCTTCTGAATAATCATGTCATGTTAATTAACAGGTTCAGCTGCAAAACCGCAACCATGTCCCATTAAAGTAAGCCATGAGCCAATAAGACAACGGATTCTATTTACCAGCAAATGCCAGTATGTCGTGTGCCATTGCAAGACTCCCCTAAAAGATATCACTAATTAGGCTGAGATAAATCTCTGTGCTACAACACTGATTATGCGTCAGAAGGTTGTCTCGGACAATGGGTAAATGAGATTAGCCATTAGGAGGGGATTAGGAAAGACAAAATGGCCAGGCTGTGAATGGGGTAGATACAAAGTGGTGTGATGTCTATGTCCTCAAAAAACATAGACGTCATTCAGACGAGTAACATGATGTTAAAAACCTGGGTAAAACCAACACTGATGCCACCTATTCATCTCATTTTCATAAAGAACTATATCTAGGCAAAAATATTACACCTAACCTCAAGGCAGTCAAACTTGATCTGTATCGTGGTGACAATTTTGTCATATACATTAGACCGTTTGTGTCATTTTCCACATATACATTCAATTTTTATGTACTGCTCCAGTTGAAGTTTACTGAAAAAAACCTGCTATATATAGCTTCTGGTTTAACCTGCCTTCAACAAATGACCAAAGCTGCCCTTTTGCAGGTCAGTGTGAAACTGCTACGCAAACGCTTCTATAATTAAAACACGGCCGCTGTGTTCTGAGTGCTGCCTGGTTGAGACAGGTCCTTGGAGGCAAAACCTGAGAACTGGATCAGCCTGTAAAACAGACACGTCTGGACACCACGTCATTTGGGGACAAGACATAGTACGCTACTGTCAATATAAAAATAGGCAGGTAAACTGGTCAAAAAAATATTCTGTTGAGGCTATGTTTACTTCATTGCTAAATGTAAGTAAACTAGAAAAAGTTTATGAATATGAATTTATCTATAGCTACTTGGCAAAAATAGGAATTACAATTGACACCTTTGTAGCAAGACCAAAAAATACAAATCCTTCTGGACACCCAAGAGAAAACAAGACGATGTTGGCTGTTGGGAAAGGCCCGCTCGCCCCCTTCAGTGTATCTCGGCATTGGGATTGGCTGTCAGGAGAGGGGCAGCCAGCCAATGGGGGGAGCTTCCTGAGGTCATGTGGTTGGAGGAGGCAGAGTTCAGAGGTTCTTTATGTGACTTACCAGCATGGACTACCCTTTAATCAAAGAGTAGAGAGAAAGGACAAAGTTAAACCAAGTTCCCTGGGCACTACAATTCACACAGACTTTACAGCAAGCCATGTAAGGGCAGACAAGAGAAAAGTAGCAGGTTTGCATTAAAACAAATGCTCCATCAGAACAAAAAAGAAAAAGGGGTGGACGGGCTCAAATGGAGTGAGGGAATGTCGCTGTCAGACCTGGGCAAAATGGCTGTTGAATGCTTTTCAAATTTGTGCCTTAACAAAGGGGCACTTCCAAGTATCACTTATCTGACAGGTGTTGTTTCCACTTATGGGTCTGTCCCAAGTTCCTGGCAGATAAATCAAGAGGCTCTTCAGAAATTCAACCATTTGAAACTCGTTCAACTTCATCTTTAGCCCAGGTCTGGTGGCACTTCTTGCAGACATGACACAGGCTGCTGCTGTGGGGGATGGACAGTGAATAAATAAAAAAGAACTCACCAGGCCGTCTGGACCAGTATCTGGTTCTTCTCACATTCCAGGACTTGAATGTACATGACGATGATCTGAAATCAAACATTTACTTCATGTAAAAAAAACAAAACTGGAATAGCTACGGGCTGCATCTGCATAGCTGAATATCTTTAAGGGTTCAAAAGCTCATCTATGCTGCATTACACTATTTAAATATTGCAGTTCTGAATGTGGTTTGAACTCACCTTGTGTGGATGCTTGACATGCACACAGAAGCCCAATTCCTTCAGGACCCGCCGCTCCGCTTTGATGACTTGGTTTTTCGTATTTATGTAGTTCTGATCAAGTATCAATGGACTTGGAGTCCTAGTTTATAAAGGAATCAAAATAAAATAATGTTTCCCCCTCTCATAATAAAAGCTTAAGAAGAAAAAAACAAAAGTGCCCTTCTGAATTCTTGCTCTCTTTTTCCCCGTTTCAACCAACTAAAAGCAACAGGTTTAACTGTTTGCATGCCTGACAACTTGCCGGGGTTTGTGGACTCCTGTGGTTCCAGTGAAAGCTTGTGGGATCTGTGTGCTGCCCTCGACATCAATCGCCCCGTGCCATAGCTTTAACAGAAATATCAACTCAGATCATCGGCCATGTCACTACTTCCAACGCACAAAAACACTTCACCACTCAAACGTGACCTATAAAGTCAAAAATGCAAACTATGCTATGTCACAAAAAAATCTCGACTACGTTCATGCAGTGAAAACTATATAATGCTCAATTAAATTACTAAGGACGCTTTCATCATTAACAGCACGACCAGAAGAAGCGGTACAGTGCATAAAAAGAGCGATATTAGATATCTGCGAAACACTTATTAAAAACACAAGTGGAAATAACCTTTTCAACTGACATTTTTCATTAAAACAATCTCAAACTCTAAAATTTGGATAACATGCAGTCAGACCCTAATTAATTCATCGCCTCCTTTCTGCATTATGCACCATGACAACATTAAGAATAAACAGAATCTGTGTAAATCAACATCAGTGTTTAACACTTCAGAACAACCAAAGTTCAAATTTGAAATGTATCTCTAGAGTTTACATGTCTGAAATAAAGACGCTTAGATGTGAATCATGCCACACTACAAACAAAATGAAGAGCAAAAACAACGTCACTGCTCAAAGTATCATCCATTACTAAAAATCTAGCTTTACAATACAAATCCAAACGGAAAGACACACCTACAATTAACAATTACTAGTACACTTACTTTGATGCCGACTGAAATTAACAGTAGATAATGCCAAACAATTAAGGCTACATCACATGCACTGACCTCAAACAATAACAACTCACAATGACTTTAACCAATTATTAATTACTCTAACCTAGACAATCTGGGTGATATTTCTTTAAAAGCCATGGGTAACGGTAGGTGAATGGGGTTTTGCTCTTGAAGCATAATCAAAATGCAGGGTGAGGAGCAGTCAGAAAAGAGGACTACATTACCCAGTGGTCCGCAGAAAGACCGACAGATACCCAAAGCTTAAGACTGAACCACAGGAGTCCTCAAGGTGCCCCAGGGGCCAAGGACCTTCGGCCAACCTGTCATCCCCGATCCCAGTGCCCCGCGGTGGTTCAGACCACGGGAGTCTCCCACAGGAGGGGGTGGGGTGGGCCTGGGGGAGGAGAGAGACCCCCTCGCATCATGGTTGTCATGCCGACTGCTTCATCTTACGTACCATTCCACATCACCCAGGCTTTGGTAAATGTAGCTGGTCGCTGTTAGTTGGTTGCAAGGGAAAAAAGAAGCCAAGTTAATGCCAAGGTCTATAATATTGACATGAACAGATCTCTATGAAGACACGGGCACAACAAAGTAGATGTGCCCTGTCTTACAGTGCTTTACTGCACTCCTAATGCACTCCAATTTTTGAGGATAGTTTGATGATGTATCAATTTCAGTGCAACGTCAAACTGGTGTTAAATGTAGACAGTTACACTTTTGAAACTACCAGTGAAGTGGGAACTGAAAAGTTTTAAAATGGTTTAGAGTACATGAATAAACAGAAGAGCACTTGCACACCAAAACAAATCAGCATCATACAACATTGAATAACAACAAAACAAAGTGCAACATGTTCCATATAATAAGGATTGATTCCAAATAGGAACACAGTATTCAATATCGAAACTTACTTTTTGCCTCTGATCTGTCTCAGGTGGTGGAAAACATTGATGACGTCTCGTATTCGCCGGGGCGCTTCTTCAATCTTGGAGGCCAGGTTGATGCAAGCCATAGCAACAATCTGAAAGGACAAATAATCAAAGCACAAAGTTGGAGGTTAAGTAGCGTATAATGTGCTACCAGAGGACGAGGGGCCACACGTTGTACAGGATATCTCAATGTGCAGATTAATCGAGAATCCTGAATAACAATGAACAAATCACTGGGATAAATATTAAGGCTGTGGTATTCAGACTAATTCACATTTGTCAGGCAGCCTGGATTCAAGTTTATAAACTATTTTTGTTATGTCTTTAGCTACAGAATAGTCTGAAAATGATTCGACTGAACCCTTCTTCGTATTAAAGAAACTACAAAAACTACGGAAGTTAAGTCTGGGACAACGTATTGACAATATGGCTGCCACGAACGTAGCTGAAACGTTGTGCTAACATTACCGACCAGACAATAATCCAGATAGTTTAACGGACTTACCTCAAAACTGTGCTTGACGAAGGACTTGGAGTAGAAAAAACGATGGAAAAGGACCTGTCCCGTTGCCATAGCCACCTGTCAAGAAAATATATAAAATTAACATGTATACTTGGTCTTGTGTAAGCCGGCCTAACCTTGCACAATGGCCCGCCGCCATTTTAACTCCACCACGCCAACGTCAAAGAGCTAACATTAGCTAAATGCTATCAACCAGGCCGTGGCACGTTGGAAACTAAAGAAGCCTACTAATTGCGGTTTGTTACTGATAACACGCCAGTTGTTGATTTTATGTATGATTGGCTAAGAGGACTTACCTGGGGCAGCCGGAGAAGAATACCCGCCGACTGAATCAATTCACATCCTAGGATGCGAAGGTCGCTCTCCGTGTTCAGGTCGAGGCCGTCGAGCATCGACGGTGTCGGACACAACCGTTCCTCCGGTATAAGCGAGTTATCTATCGTAAGGTACACCTCCGAGTAGACTTTGTCGCCAATGAGGATGCCATCGTTGTTAGTGGACGCATTAGAAGATACAGAGAGGGGACCTGCAGCCATCTTCATCCGGAAAAAAAACAGCGGCAACCAGATACAGCTCAGCCAGCCTCGACAAGACGATGGCGGAGCAAGGAGGTTGACAAAGTACGTGACGTCACCATCCTGTCGGGACGCACACGTTTGTGCACATCCGCGGAGGTAAAATAGTGTCGCACTGTTGAATGAACGAAAGCTGAATTTCACCAACTATCGAAGTATGTATGCGTATTAAAGCTCTCAGTGTTTATCATTACCTGACTCATTTACCCTGTCTAAAATTCCCTTCATTTCTGTACACTGGCAAATTGCATATTAGGCAAAGACTAATTAAGTTAGTTAAGTCATTTACTTAATTTAGAATCATGGCCTATTTACAAATCTTAAATGGGATGCTTCGTTCAAGGCTACCAGAATTTTTTTATTTAATTATGTTATTTTTTATGTAATAATAATAACAGCAACAAAGTATTTGGTAATAAATCACGAAACACCATGAACCATCTTATCCCGCTGTTAGTGACATTAGAAGAACAAATTATTAGGGGATTTACATGTCTCAATCACCTTAGTTATTACATACTGCACATTATAGTATGCAGACATCTGTTCTGCCACTTCACAATTTACAGTCTATTTGCACAACTGCTATACTACAAATTACTTTATTTGCGCTATTACTAATACTACAGAGTACTTTATTTGTATTAGGTTCAAAACAACGTATAACCCTTGTACGGCTGAATTTGTTCACATAGTTTTTTGCAATACTCTGTGTGTTGTGCTGTACTCTGCACGCTGCTAAACTAACTGAACGAGTATTTGTAATCACCATACCCACACATAGTCTGCTGTTTTATATTTCGACTGAATGATTCAGTTAAACAAATCTTCGTTCTGTGTACACTTGCTATATATACCTGAATGGCATATATGTATGTATACATATCTATATTTCCGACACCACCCGAAGGCAGCAAAAGGAAACGTCTCACCATCAACGGTTTTTGTGACGTATTTTACGGGAAAGTCCGGACTTCTCACTACTACGTCTGGAACATATCCATCCGCCAATTTGAACGAAAGAAAGAAAGAAAGAAAGAAAAAGAAACAAAGGCAACATTTTAAAACATAGCTGTAGGGAAACTGTACTCTGTTCTGTGAGTTTGAACAAAAAAATTATATTTATATGTTTAAATACACTACCAGGAAGAGGAGAGCATTTTTTGTCTAGTTTTAATAATAATCATACACTTAATTTAAGGACTCACTCCACAATCAATTTGTCGTGATTGTGTGCAAGACGTCACAGGTCTATCAGTTCAGGGAACAGTGTGTTCACTCAAAGCTCAGCTATTAGGATTGTAGGGCCTAACGCCCTGCAGTAACTAAAACTGGACAGCAGAGGACACTAGAGAGCCACCCGTTAAGGTTCATGAAAAACTGCCGCTGCACGTGAAGGACTGGACATCCCGAGGTTATTGAGACCCACACACTGTTCTTGCACCAAATGTCAACAACAACCCGATGCTGCAATGCTCGACATCAGATTCACTGTCATAAGTGAATGTTGCGTCCTCTTTCACAAACACCTTTACACTCATTTACTGGTATATCCCAGTGATTCTGCAGAAGGGCCCTACTGTAGTTCAAAATCTAGTTTCAAGGCCTTTAGGCCTCAGACTCTTCAATGAAGCAATGTCTCTACATCTTAATTGTTTGATTTCAGTACATGTTATAGGCAGAACAAACATTTTACGAAACAGCAAAGATTAAGACGTCAAATTAATATGAATTCATATTTGTGTGACAAAGAAAACATTTTCTGTCGTCTTTTGCTGCCCTATTGAAATCTTGTGCCCCCTCATAATTGTCTTTTGGACCGGTTTATGTTTTCCTAAATGAATAGTTTTAGTCAAATGACCCTAACTACCTTACTGGGTAGTTTGGAACTCATCTTCTCTTTCCAAGTCAAGTCAAAGTCAAAGTCAAAGTCAGCTTTATTGTCAATTCTGACACGTGCAACACATACACAGGATCGAAATTACTTTCCTCAAAGGCCTACAGTGCAGCATCTTAAACAAAAAAAGTACAAATATGACATGTAAAAAATAAGGAAGATATATATATATATATATATATATATACACACAAAAACACACCCATATACGTATGCACATATATACTAAAAAGAGTCTTACACTAACTTTGTGGAGTCCAGCATTTTGGTCCCCAAAAAATATGTGGCCCTCTCAATAGTAGGCTCTTCTTTGACCCCACGATTGTAGAATAACCAGAAGCACACACCTATCTGCATTCTCCTAATACACCACATGAAGTGGCAGACTGAGGTCTCATTGTCCCTGTCATTAACCAACACCTACAACCAGCACCTCCGGCCCCCACACTTACGCAGTTACCACGACGACAAGAATACTGAGCATTCTTTCTCTGGTTGCCTGGGTGACACTAATTATAGGGCGTGGGAGGGCTCACGGGACGGTAGAATTCCGAAACGACCATAACGACGCAGGAGAGAGGCGTTCAGGGACACCCAGTGACGAACAAGGGCTTAGTTGTACACACACGCCACTCCCTGGAGCGTGCGTGTGTTTACGAGCAACTTGCACAGATTCCCCCAGGGACGCGTGTGCATGCCTGCCCTGCTATGATAATTACTGCGAGGAGATCACACTGCCAGCATGTGTGCATGGCATGCGTGTGTGTACATATGGATGTCTGTGTGTATGGGCATTTGTTAAAGGGTGATTAAATTTAAATGTTTGCGAGCGATCAAAACGTCATTCGTGTCGACTTAATGGGGCTTTATATGTTGTGTGACTATCATGTGCATGTCAAGATACGGAGTTTCAAGGAGTTGTATGGGCTCAGACCAGATCTCTCTCTCTCTCACACACACACACACACATGCCTCGTGGCTCTTTTTCAAACACAAACCAGGAAGGACGCCAGGTCAAGGGCTACAAAGCAAGGGCATGAGCAAAGGAAAAAGCCCCAGTAAAAGAGCAGAGGGGAGTAGGAAAGGAGAGAGCTGACTGGATCAAAAAATAAAGTGAAGGCACAGATAGCTGAGGAGGGGAGGCTGAGAGGGATTTGCTTTTTAGCAACAGGGTCACAAGGGTTGAATACCAAAAGAAGACCGAAGAGATTAAAAGAATATTGACACAGAGGCAGATTTATGTGTGGCAGATATACAGAGGGGGAGAGACAGATGGGTGTTTGTGTTTGGAGGGAAACAGAAGGAGACAGAAAGTTTTTGCGGTCGGCAGAGAGCGAGCGTACTGGCACAGAGGAGCAGGGACAGAGTGTTAATATCTCTGAGTGGCACAGAAAGAGGTCATCTCTTCACATATGCAGGAGAATGGCAGATCACGGTGAGAGGAAGTCTAAGAGAGGATTAAAGGCAAGGTCAAAGGTCAGAGTTTGAGCAGCTGCCAAAAGGTCGGCACATGTTTGGAATAGAGGCTTTTCATGGCTGACTTTCTGACTTGTCGAAGCGGGAACGGCACAGGTGTAAGTAATAACATGAACAATGGTCCCAGTAAACTACTGTCAGAGCCCTGGGGCGAGCGAACCTAAATGAACCCTAAGGGAACCTCATAGAGCAACATGATGGACCCAGAAAATCTGCTTCCTATGTACTCATTCTTCGCTAACAAAAACTAAATGATTCATACTGTCTGAGTTACGACAACATAATACTATTTTTTGCGAATAGCTCCTAAAATACTATCCTATACACCGATTTTATTTTGTTATAGGACACATGAGATCAAATAAAATGTTGTTTTTAATCGATCTTGCGCCACAAATGCCAGTATCAGACACAGCAATAACAATAATGTTGTTTCGCTGGTATTCTTAAAGGTGCTTTAGACGGTACAAAAATGTTGATGACTCATCCTGCACTGGGGGGCGTGTACTAATTTTGCGTCCAATCATATGCTTTCTCAAAACTTCATGTCCTTCCCTTCCCCTGCGTCTCTCCATTATCATCTCACTGCATATGTGGCGGCAAGGAGGCCTCCACATCAGAGGAGCAGGCTTTTTTTCAAGGCTACTGAGCTGTGGAGTGGTGGGTGGAGCCTCCTCATGGCCATAGGGGCTGACCTATCAGAGCGCTACTTATCTTGCAAACAAATAGTGCTCTCTTTGCTATTTCAAAGGAACTTTGAACGAACACAGGGTTTGGTAGAACTACTCTGTATGCCTCACAAACAATCGAAAAAATAATAATAATAATGTAGGTGATCGCCGTCCTGTCTCACTCGTACATAAACATGCATTGTGAGCATGACAATACAATCAGTGACCTTCTGTGATATCACATGATTACAAAAAAGTGAGTGATGGTGGCATAAGGACAGAAACAATCACTCCCTGGAAATAAACACACACACACATGGCAAAGTCTCATGCAATGAGTAAACACACACAAGGCCACAGACTCAAACTCAGGAAGGCAACAATAAGTCAGCTGCAAAGCACAAAAACGCTACCTCTGCCACATAAATCATCTCAAGGCAATATGTATTGTTGTTTTCTTTTAAACGGGAAGTCTACTTACTCACTCAATTGATTGAAATAAACACAACTCGGCGCGTACGAACGATGTTTCTGGAGTAAGAAAGATTTATGAGAAAATCTTATTCCAGAGTCTTGTGCAACCGAAAGGATCAAATGAATTGGAAACCTGAATGAATTTCTTTACTGGGAATTCATGACAGTCATCCTCAGGAGAAACAGTTTGTTATTTGTCATAGAAAACATTTCATTTAATACTGAAAAACACATAAAAGGTAGAGATGTAAGTTTTAATGGCACAAACTATTCATTATTGCAGAACATCCTCTCTACAAGGACCAAGGTTTTTAATAGATAAAGCACGTGTGGGCTCTGGCACACGGGGAGAAACGGCGACGTCAGACCAAAAGCTGGGGTGCATGTGTGCCACTAAGCAGGTAAATTAGTTCCATGCCACACACACACTTCACACGTTTCTCCCATCATGCCAATTCTTCCCAAATGTAGAGGGAGAGGAAGAGAGGGGGGTGGAAAGACCTTCAGCAGAGTGAATGATGTCAATAACACACAAAGCCTGAGGGAAGAGTGCTGGGTAATTGGTGTGTGTGTGTGTGTGTGTGTGTGTGCGCGTGTGTGTGTCTGGGGGTGCCTGCCGTACAGTTTCTTTTGTGTTTGCCCGCCTTTTGTTTGTGTCCACGGGTGGCAAGGGACACGCTGTCATGCTCCTTCAGCCCTACCCTTGTGACAGGCTGTTTGTGTGTGTGTGTGTGTGTGTGTGAGTGTGTGCGTGCGCGTCTGTGAGTACATGCGTGTGTGGATGTTTGTCTGTGAAATCCTGTGCGTGCCAGTGAGCCTGCGTGAGTCAGGTTGTGAGAAAACAAGTGCATGTCTGTTGGTGAGTGTGAGCACTGGGAGTTTACTGGTGTGCGAACAGGACTAGAGAAGTGGAGCCTTATGTTTGTGTGTACGTGTATGTGTGTGGCACTTTCAGAGGTGGCGACCAGAGGGATATTTGGCTTTAAGAGAACGATTGAAAATACTATAAAATTGGGATTAAACTAGATGAATATAAACAGGCGCAGTATGTGTTGAATACACATACAGCCCTTTATTCAGATCTCACAGTTTCTCCTTCCTTCCCATCACTAAACTGAACTTGTGTTTGACTTCACTCACTGTGTTGCTTCCTTTCAGTCTGGGCAGTGTGCCCTCTCGCCTTTTATCTCCACCAATACTCCAGGACTCCACACTCCTCCCCGCTCCTCCACCATCTGCGCCCCGGCCTCTGTCTTTGTCCGTGCAGCCAGGGGTGGGTCGGAGTGTGTTTGGGGAGGTTGACGAGCGAGTAAGAAGTACCCGCGCTTGACTATGGAGATGGAAATTCTTGTTCCCTTGTGGGGTGTGTCTCTCTGTGGGGTCTTGAGTAGGAGGCCTGGATGAGCCCGGATGAAACGCTGCGGATCGCAGCCCAAAGAGCTCCTGTTGAACTTGAGACAGAGCAGCAGTCAGCTCCTCCCTCTCCTCACACTCCCTCCTTACTGTCTCCTGGAGTAACGCCACCTGGAGGATCATATAACATGAAAGTGTACCACTTAGTCATTGCAATGGGTTGTTTTTCTTTCAAATAAAACTTCATCTGTTTAATTTGAACCATTTTTTTTTT
>JASGAT010327146.1:0-16091 GCA_030220025.1 Chelon auratus | reverse complement strand
TTTTTATATCTAGTTTCTTCTGTTTGGAACTGCAACGACTATGTGTTGGGATCAGAGCGCTTCCAAAACACAAGTAACCTACAGCTCTATATGGTGCCTGAATACCTCCTCTCTTGTTCTTGATAGAGCTCACACAACCTTCTATACAGACGAGGCTTAATGTTTAATGGTAAAGTGTCTGTATCCTGTATTCACAGAGTGATTTGTATTTGTTTTTCTGTTTTTAGGACAAGCCCACCATACTGTTGTGCTGACCTGTATTCTCTACGGACAGGGGAAATGGTTAAATCAATTCAGTTCAAGACCCCCATCTATGATCTCCACTGCAACAAACAGTAAGTCTAACTAACCAAAAGAAGCGTATGAATTTATGATGCAGTGTTAGTTTTCATGACATTAATACTGCTTTCTACTTCCCACAGTATTCTTGTCGTGAGCTTACAAGAGAAGATTGCAGCGTTTGACAGCTGCACCTTCACCAAGAAGTTCTTTGTTACAAGTAAGGAGTTTAAACACGCTAACACCGATCAGGCGTAACATTATGAACACTGACAGGAAAAGTAAATAACATTGACCATCTTGTGACAATTCAATGTTCTGCTGGGAAACTTTTGGACCTGTCATGTGGATGTTACTTGGGCATGTGCCACCCATCTAGACCAGACCAGGCACCCTCACCCCATAGCAATGACCTGGCCTCCAAATTCACTATATCCCAAACTGATCAAGTATCTGTTGGATGCACTGGAACAAACCTGATCCACAGAGGCCCCTCCCCTGAACCCATAGGACCCAAAGGCCCCCACTAACAACACTCTGTTGGCAGACACCTCAGGACACCCTCAGAAGGCCTATTTCCATTCTCTGATGAGTCTGAACTGTTCTGGACGCACAAGGGAGACCTACACAATATTAGGAAGCAGGTGGTCATAATGTTATGCTTGATCTGTGTATATACCAGTGTTGTTTATTTGTTTAATTTATGACCAGTAGAAACATATAATTATTAGATGTTTGCTGCCAGTGTACTGTACTCTATGCAGTAGTAGAAACAAAAAGCACCAGTCACATATGATTTATTTTTCTAACTCTAACCTTTCCCAACATGATCAGTGATCCTGTCTTGCACCAAGACATGCTTTATTTCAGTCCTCTCCAGTTTTGCATTGTGACTGCACTGCTTTTATCAAAACATGATGTGAGGCCCTCCATTTGCAGCCCTACGCAGGAAAACTGTTTACAACACAGCTCGTGCATCCTCCTGGCTGTACCTGCCATGTCTGCTTGAGGATTCTTTGAAAGAAAGGCCAGACTGTATTACAAGGCCATTGCTGTCCACTTAAGTCATTGACTGGAGTAAACTGACCTAACTGGCCGGCTTTAATGTGTCTCCTCGTTGTCTGCCTGCCTTCCCTATCAGCGTCTGGGCAACAGGAAACCAAACATGCTCAATAGTTATTAATCGTTTCTGAGGCAGGGGCCTCCTCTTCGTAACGTCGTTTGGTCTGTTTGGGCCATAAAAGCAGTAAACAAAGGATCCTGTGATGTGCAGAGATCTGCTTTGGATGAGCCATTCTACAACTGCATGTCCGCTTTTTCTCCAGGGATATGATAGTGGACATGTCAAGTTTTTATGAGCACTTAATGTTTGTCCGTCTTTTACGTTCTTGCTTTGCATTCATGTGGTATGTGCTCTGAGCTTGGACTCATCACCAGCAACACACTTTCTTTATTTTCTGTTCATTTTGACTGCACAGCTTCGACAGTTCCCAGTGGTCATGATGTGTGGCAGCTACTAAATACAGTGCTTATTTATTCGAATCAGACTAATCTGTGCCTGTCTGATTTTTTAGCAGTTTGATTTTGTCTACTCTACGCTACGCATTTTAAACTCTAAAAGAACGAGTGCTATCCAGAGTTTTCTCTGAACACCTTCCTCACACAGGTGTACGGTCTGACTTCTCAGAAATCTTGTACAATGCAATTTCCTTGTCTGGCTGCCGGGCGTGTTTGATAAAAGACTAATGCTAACCTTTTCCTTCACCGGTACACTTGCTTTACATTTGGAGATGGGCAATTTGAGATCTCAAAGTTTTCTCGGCTAATTTGATTTCTGATTTTCTTTATCTCAATCTTAAACAGCCATGAGCCAAAAAAAATATTAAGCATAATGTCCAGACAATGGAGGAAACCTTTCCAATGTTCTTGACCTTAAGACCTGCAGATAAATGACCTGGACCATTGACAAGATGACTCAATGATCAATGATTTCTTCTGCATTTTTCATTGCGGGGCAGTGAGTGACTTAAAGTAGCGGGAATACTCTCATACTAAAGCCATTTGACTTTAAAGTTCTCCTTTTTGTCATACTATACTCAAATATACTGTATAAAATAAGAAAAGATTATTTCCGATTTTCTACTGATGACATGCACTCATCTAACTACCTGTTTTTCGTGTTGACCGTTTATATTTTATATAGTTTATATTGCCCTGACACTTGGTGGAGAAGTTTTGTTTCCAGATGTGAGGACAGTTGCTAGACCAGAAAATGAAAGTTTAAACTCGATCAGCCATTGCTACAGTCACAAAGGCCTTTAAGGGGTTGGTCTTCAAAAGCCTGAACCCTGCTTTCTTTTCCTTTGATTCGGCCCATCATGTCTGTTTCCTCTCCCCCGCCCAGCCCCCTCCCGCTCTCCACCCAGGATGTCAAACACATGTTATCTCACCGCCTCGGCTCCCCTCGGCCTTGGAAAGGCACAAAAGGCTTCTCTGGGGTTACCAGCAGCCCTTGTGGCTCACCCCCTCCCACTCCCCATCAGCCCCTTCCCCAATGCAGCACACTAAATTACTGTCTGCCTCCACCTCATCTGCTCCCTGAGCACTAAATTATTGTCAGCAAAACCATTTCCCCCCATACCTCTGTGCACTTACATTAGCTAAATGTGTTTCCTCGTGTGTCTATGAGACGAACGCACATGTTCTTGAACACAACAGGCTGATCATTATCGGATCAACGTTTTGTTGCCTTTGTGTTTACCTATAATGGAAACAGACAGACTGTCACTGTCATACGGCTATTTATGACTAAATCAATCATGTCTCCCGTCTGTTTACAAGCCCGTGTTGGCCCGTTTTTGGTTGAATCTGCCTGGCAGCGCAAGTGATAGATGCCCCTCTCAGTTTGGGTGTTAGTCATACTTGATTGCTCCGTGCTCTTCTTTACGTCCACATCTGTTTGCAGAGAAAAACATGTTCTTTTAATGCCAAAGATGTTTCTTTGTGAATGCAGGGTTTTGTTTGTCGTTTAGGATTATTGGTTACTATTTTTATTCCTGTGTTTGTGTGTAAATGTGTAGATGTGTAGATTTGTGCGTGCCCCCGCAGGGATTATTGTGTTGGTCAATCAACAGAGGAGACATCCTCAATTTATTGGGTACCACAGTCTCCATTAGGTCATACAATGCACACACACACATGCACAGACACGTCACCCTCATTAGACTCCCATTTATCTTCCCGAACAAGAGACTCCCCACAAACACATTAATGGTTTAAGATAGTTACAGACAGTCTCCAGAGATGAGACTATGTGTTCCCGTTCTAAGGCAAACTTTTGGTCATGGGATTACTCCCCAAACTGTGTATGAAGGTTCATTTCTTTTCCTATATGGATTCTGTCACCGTTGTTTCTTGTGTTATTGTGAGCATCTTTTTACCTTTTCAGGCTGCTATCCCTGCCCTGGCCCCAGCCTCAATCCAATAGCTCTGGGAAGCCGCTGGCTAGCCTATGCTGAGAACAAGGTATTCTATGTGCACACACACACTCACACACACACCACATTCATCCAATGCAGAAGTGCCTTATCACAGATGCGACATATTTACCAACCAAAAAATGCATTTTATCTATTTTCTGCCTCTTTAATCTGTCTGGATAAACAACTCATTCCAAGAAGAGTCCACTAGAGATGATAGCATTTTGAAAATCAACAGATGCACAGGAGTTTTCTGTCTAATGGGATTGTTAAGTATTTACAAAAACCAGAATGTGCTCTGCAATACATTTAATTCGTAGTAGTGGTTTGCGTGCCGTCCCACTCAAGTAATTGACAGATGGGGCCGCTGTTTGTGTGACTGCCTAAGGATTTCCAGAAATTACAAAATCTTGTTTTTTGAACCACTGAGACGGAGCTTTTCAAGGGATATTTTAGATGAAATCAAATCAGTGCAGATTG
Source organism: Chelon auratus (assembly GCA_030220025.1). Classification (NCBI taxonomy): domain Eukaryota; kingdom Metazoa; phylum Chordata; class Actinopteri; order Mugiliformes; family Mugilidae; genus Chelon; species Chelon auratus. The sequence continues at coordinate 11,853 of JASGAT010327146.1, read as the reverse complement.
GTCGAGCAGCCTTTCTTTGACAGCACAAGCAGTTTCTTCCAAAAAGTTAAGAGGTCTGTGAGTTTATTTTCTGTACACTTCTTCCATATGTCTTGTTATATCTTATATACTCTCTTTCTTTATATACATACATACAAATATATATATACTGTATATATTTAAATCTTTTATTTTTTTTTCAGTTGATAAGATGTCACCAATCTCGTGGTGGAGCTTGTGGTGACAATGCGCAGTCGTACACGGCTACAGTGATCAATGCTGCCAAAGTAAGTGACAATACATATTCACAGTTTTTTTTTAGTTTTCTTTCTTCAACACTATATGTTTTCTGCACGGAAGTTGCATACAAAACTATGTTCTAATATAAAGGCATAAAGGTCCCAAAGACCCCTGTTTAGTGGAAGATACACAACCAGGTCTTAGTGTTATAGTCATCATTTACTTTCAAAAGGCCCTGGTATATATTTGGGGAAACACGGTGAAGTTGGATGCAGAGCCTTTCCAGTATAAGGCAGAAGGTCATTTGCGCTGTCCTCAGATTAATCGGCACACAAGACTGTATTCCCAGCTCTGCCTACAACATCTGTAAATGTGCTGACATTGGATCCACCTGGCCCGCCTGGCTGACTGGTCCTGAGCTTATGAGACACTTCATCAACTTGCCTATCTGTTTGTTCCCACTGTAATTTGTTTCTCTTCATCGGTCCTGTTTCACCCGTCTCCACAGGGGGGTGACTCTAAGATGGCTCACTAACAGCCAACAGCCCCCCTATGACACCAGGTGAAATTCATTCCTGGTCCGATTTATCCGCTTGCCAATACGCGCTCACGAGCCAGCCTCTCATATGGTTCTAGTCTGTTTCTCCATTCGGTCCCAGAGGACCGGCTAATTGATTTACAAAGAGCAAGTGTATCTAACAGCTAGCGTGAGAGAAGTCTCATTAGCAGGCTAATGATGGTATACATCAAAAAAGGCACCGAGTCGCTAACAGGTCAGCAGGATAGCAAAGGTTGGACAATGGCAGGGGGTATTGATATGCAGCCAGGCAGTCTGCTTGCCCGCCCTCTCCTCATTTAGGACCATATATCTCAATATGGATGACAAGGTATCTCCTTCTGGCTTGTGGCGCGACACGCTGGCTCTGAGTGCTGATGTCCAGAGACATGGAAACAGAAGGGGGGGGTAGCATTAAAGTGTAATGGCATATGTTTATAAGAAAGTCAACAGAGAGCGCAGCAACTCTAACCAACTGGATGCTTTTCCAGATTTAATCTCTTGTGCTAAATGTGTGCTCTACATTAATCCTGGTGGGTGTATGATTGAAAAAGGCCGCATAAATTAGTTTGTAATTTCTACAGATAGCGACATGAGGCCACAGCGTTGTATGTGTGTGTTTTTGTCAGCCATCAGGCATGATCTGCTTCGAGAACCCCCTTCCCACCAGCGGATCAATAGCCCCTGTTTGGACTACCACTAAGAACTCCACAACTGCAGTGATTAGAAAACACATTAGTGTTGATCAATTAGGAGCCAAACGCCTCACTTAATAATTGATGCCTCTTCATGCATTTTACACACGCAAATGCACAGAGGCAGCAGACACTGTTAGTGTGCCTGGCCAAGTGGCAAAGAGAGACAGTGGGTGATCCTCAGACCCAACAAACGCGAGGCGCCACGCTGTATTGACAGGGCCGCCTAGTCTGAATGCCTGATTAGGCTCTCCGGGGCCCCTTTGGCGCTTACACACACACAGTCACACGCATTGGACTCCATTAGACTAAGACAGTGTAGTAGGTGAGATAGACTCCACTTAAGCAGCACTATCCATTTCCCTCAATCGAGCCACAGAGGTGTGTTTGAGCCAGACACCCTGGCTGGGCCTTAAGCGGACACAGAGGAGCCTCGCACACACACACGCACAACCACACAGCGGTGTCTCTTGTGGCTACAGTGCTACAAATCATCAGCACTACAAGTTATCAGGGGCGAGCATGCCGCATGCACACACACACAGATAGACACATTATTGTGAATATGTCCATGCACGTGCCACCACTTTTGCTTATCTTCATGGTCTGCTAAGGCTTTAACTACAAGTCAATATCACACACATTACATTCAAAATATATTGCATGTGAAATTATAACAGGTGCACGTTTCTAATCTTTTTTTTCTTTTTTCTTTTTTCTAGACTTTAAAGACGGGCCTAACGATGGTGGGTAAAGTTGTTACCCAGCTGGCAGGCACGCTACCAGCAGGCCCTCCGGATGAAGAGGGCACACCTCACAGTTTGAGCCGCCGTAGCCCCCACAACCCCGGTGTGGTCACCATCATTGACACACACAGTGTTGGAGAAGGACAGGTCAGTAAAATGCTTTAAGTTAGAATACTTGATTTGGTTGCATTTTTGCAGTGTCACAGACCTCACGCTGTTCTGCTCGTTATTGACTTTAAGAAGTATTGGGACTCACTGAGAAGCCATAGAAAAATGTATGTGTGTGTGTGTGTCTAGTAGTATCACCTTAATTTTTAATTTTAAATATGAAATACTTTTGAACATCAACTTTGCTGGAAATGACCTATACCAGCTACGTTTGTCCTTTTTTCTTGGCCTCAAATTTGTCATTTAGATGTGAAACAAGGTAAAGCAAAATATACAATGGTAGAAAAATCCTTTAAATGCACAAAAGAAGTAAATATACACAGCATAATTCAAATATTAAACAAATGTCTGGAAGATTTCAGCCTGTAAGTAAATATGAGGTGTTAATGAAGGCTATTCATTGTCCAAAAATAAATAATAATAAATTCTCTCGTGGGGTTATGAAGTGTTTTTAGCATCTTAAATGTGATCAAGAAATCTACTTGTTATTCAGCCATGATGGAGGCAGCACAAATGTGGGAGATGTGGCACTAGCCAGTACATTTTATAATACAGTTTTAAAATATATCAACCAGTGTCGGAACACATAAAATATTGCATTACATGCTGCAAAAAGGTAACTACTGTCCAAGAGGCATTTGAGCTGTTTGCAGTCAGGTAGTGAGAGGCATTACCATCAGGCTGTCTGGTTCAACCAGTGTCTGATCAGGGTTCCAACTGAAACATTTGAGCTGTGACATAAACAAACTTGTTGTGCATGATGCAGACCTTAGTGTAAACAACATAGTAGGTTCATCTGTTTGTTACCATTTTATTCCCCTCAAAAAAAAAAAAGACATTTCATTCAACACAAAGCTCCTTCTCAGTGTGCAGGAAATACAGAAATGTTTGTGGTACGTCCAGAAAAAAGTGGCAACATCAGTCAGATTGAATAATTCTGGGTTGAACTAAAGAACCGCGTCTGCAGAAGAAAACCTTGCGTGATGCCACAATATCTTTTAGAACAATGCCGTGTATTCTTTTAGTGGAGTTTCACACACTTTCTCACAACTTATGACAAGCAGCAGTGAAGCCTTCTGGGAGGCCTGTGGTGAAACAGACCCTTGTAAGACGTTTCACGTGTCACCTTTTTGTATATTATGAGTCAGTACTAGATGAATAAATCAAATGGATGGACCCACATACAGTGCTTTGTAGTTTCAAGTGTTTATCTTAGCACAAAGTTACAATATTTTCCCTACAGTGATAATTTGTGTCTTGGCTTTGATTTTCACTCTCGACTTTTGAATTCAAGGGAAACCGTTAGAACTTGAGGTTCTCCCTCGCTGCATCCTGTCACGTCTTCAGACTAAACATCTGAGCTCATCGTGTTTCGTTTTTAGATCTCGCACAATGGTTAACCAGAAACTGTTACCATGTGACCATCCATGTTTAAGTGTCAGCTCTACTGGCTAACACTCTAAATACTAAATGCATCCCCCCGTTGGGATCTTAATATACATAACGCGGACACACACGTACACAAAAATTGAATGGGTGCCAGTTTGTTCCTGATGTTTTACCTCTAAGTTCTTCTCATGTGTGACCCAGGTAAACATAACTCTGGCCTCTGCGGCTTTGTGGGAAACAGAAAAATTCCCAGTGTTGGAATTTGTCTGTGGCTTGGACGCTCTCACTGAGCTCTTTCACGTCGCTCTGCACAGCTTGCTGAAAGGTGTGACTTATTTTTGCTGCATATATTAATAGCCGGGCTTTCGGCCTCCGCCACATCTGGGCTCAAGGAGTGAAGGCACCGTATATCAAATAAGGTCTTGACTTTAAATTTTGGCCATTTTAATGTGAGATTCAGGACAAGACAGAGAAGCTGTTGTAATTTAATATCTGAGTCTGCTTATATTTTATCTTTTTATTTTTTTAAACTGCCCCACAAAATGATGTGGCTTGCAGACAGCTGTGAAACCGGAAGTCTAAAATACATTATTGTACTTATAATTTTTATAATATTTGTTCAGTTAAAAACCTTGGTAGCTCACTTGCTGTCCATAATTTTCTTTCTGCATAAGATTCAACTAAATGAAAGTTGTGTATAAAATAAAAAAATAAATAAATAAGTGGATACTTTTCGTCTGTTTTTTAAAAAATGTATATAATGTAAGAGTGTGCTTGTGAATGACAGATGTGAAACCCCTGGTGGTAATTATTTTACCCCAAAAACCACTCCGCACATTCAAAAGCATATCTCTTGTCCTATTATTTTACATAGAGTTTACATGTGCCAGGACACAGTAATCATATATACCATTATGCTGTGTGAGTCTAACCCTGGATATTGTTTAAACTGCCTTCAACAGGATCTCCCCTTAATGTCAAAAGAAATGCTAAAAGCTTTTATCCCCTTAATTCTCCTCAGCCACTCCAAACTATGATTAATCACACTGCAGAGGCTGTCACATTTTTAATGAGGCGTGCTAGCATACATAGTACAGTTTGTCAGTGATGTAGTCGCCACACACACACACACACACACACACACTCACACACTCCCTGCCTTCTCCTCCTCTGCGCACTGTGACCGTATCCGCTCTGTAGCCAGTGTGTTGTCTTATAAGCTGGACCTAAGCCTTCAGAAGCAGGTCTGCACTCTGTCACCAGCCGGCACACTGTAACCATACACTGGCCATAAACACTGACTGGGCCCGGCCAGAAGGGAGTGGAAGGCTAAGAGTGGAGGAGAAATGAAGAGTGAGAGGAGTAGTGGGAGTGTGTGTGTCGTGGTTTGTGAAGGTGGTGTCTGAATGAGGGGTGGGTGGAGTGTGATATTTGGAGAAATGGGAAATATCAGGAATACGATAGAGGTGAGTTCCTGTGTCGGTGCGGGAATCTCTCGCCGGCTTTGAAATTCCTTATTTGGAACAGCAACAGCAAACACGCAAGCACACACACACACACACACACACTCACTGTGTAACGGGTTCTCAGTTCTCTGGAGGACACTCTCATTTCAAAGGGCTCCAGCAGGATTCCCTCACAGAACAACATTGTCTGCCTGCGCCGTAATAAAAGTGATCTGCTTCATGTCACCAGCCTCTTTCTTTTCTTTCTGTTCTCCACCCCCCGCCCCCCCCTTTTATTCCCCCCCTGCTTATTTTTTTGCTTGTAGTCTGAGAAGAAGCCCTTTAGTTTTTAGAAGCTGTTTCTTGTTTGGACTAGCTCCTATTTAAAATTCTCAGCCAGCCTTACCGACGTCGTTAATTCAACACTGGGGCCAAGTTTAACCCGTGTGTGTATGTTCTCACTCTCAAACACACGCACTTGTGTACAAAGTGGCCTCATGTCTAGGCTTTTTCTAATCTCTCTTTGTGACTAAAGAGGTTTTCTGCCAGCCCCCTCGGTCCCCGGCGCAGCCTCTCGTTTGATTTGTCCCGATCGTAACAGCGGGCTTCATACAGAGATTTAAGGAGGGAGTGCTCGCTGCGCAAAGCGACAATTTCTTTTCCTTAGGCAAGCTCCAGAAGTAGGAGACCAGTGCTAGATTTGACGCCAGTTTCTGTCTGTTTACGGGAAATCCCGCTGTCGTGGGGTATTGTCAAAACCACATGTAAAAGCCACATCGTTGCCAAAGTAAATTTATCCGTATTCTTGTCTCTGTTGTTGGAACATACCCCGTCCACACTGGTCTCCGTGCACTCTCCCAAGGAAGCTGTAAAGCTAATGCAAAGATTATGATTGTTCTTTGAAGCAGCACATTTTTCTAAACAAAGTACTCGCTTGTCTTTGTTTCATGTAATATGTTAATTATTTTCTATCCACAAGAGGGCAACGACACATTCAGAGAGGAGTTTGACTTCCAGCTGTTTCATTGCGGGTGATGTCAAAGAACAGTGCTCAGTGCGGTGATGATATCTGACCAAGCCGAAATGTGAAGAGAAATCCTAGCGTTGGGGAAATTCCCGCTCTGTGTTTCGTGCTCTCTTTGTGAGAAAAATGATTTGAACTTTCTTTATATACATATGTGTGCGTGTGTGTGTGTATACTCTCCAGGTTTTGGTGAGTGAGGACTCGGACGGAGAGGGAGTGGTGGCTCACTTCCCGGCTCATGACAAACCCATATCCTGCATGCAATTCAACCCCAGTGGTAAGACACACGAGCGCCCTCACACAAAACCGTGCACACACTTACACTTTATTTTTGGGAACGCAACACTTAAAGCTCGTTCAGAGGACAGTAAATGGGAACACACTTTCATTCCAAGTGTAAAATGGCACGTGTTTCACTCATATATGTGACCACCTCATCTTCTCTCTTTGTTTGGGCCAGATTAATGTACTCATAATGTACGCAATGAACAAGAGTTTGACGTTGTTTCTCCAACAGACAGACTCTGAAAAGTCTCACGCGAGTCAGGCGTTGTGTCACGTATAGTAAATAAATGATTTATCTAACCTAAGCTTTAATTTCATACAGTGTGTAGTTAACAGAAAGGATATGACCACCCTTTTCCTTTAAAATAGTAGTAGGTGTCCTTTCTTTTACTTGTAACGTTAGGTCGTTCAGCATCTTGGAAAACTAGCCACAGCTCTCCTGTGGTTTGCATCTGTCTCAGTGTCTCGTGTCTCTTCACATAATCCCAGACTGACTCCATGTGGGTAAGATCACAGCATCTGGCCCCGTTCAGACCTTGCATTAACATCCATCCGGGGGAAACCGAGCACAAGTGATGAGCTTAAAGTACAGGTGTGAACACACCCAGGACGCTTTGAGATCGCCTTTGAGAGATCTGCACTCTGACCGCATTTGGTCTGGGTTGCATTTGTCTGCATTCCTTTGGTGGTGTGAACACACCATTCATCCTGAGTCACGTTAAAGACCTCCACCCCCTGAGTTTTGCCTTATTCATTCATTCAGAAAAAAAACAACACCCGCTCTCATGAATGATCACCAGAAAAGGAAAAAGCCTTAAATGATGATGAGAACCTTCTAAAGTATTATGTCCTTGTAGCTGTTAAGCAAATAATAGATAAATCTAAGTAAGAATTAACAAAAGAAAATATTTAATATGAGTACACAGTGTGTAATTCTGTCATTAAATAACATAGCAGCATGTGGTTTATTATTGATGTGGTCATGCTGACGTATAAGGAGCCATGTGTGGTTAAGTTATGCATTTCCTCAATCACCGGTGTCTTTGTGGAGATTGCGGTGCATATGGAAGCTTCTGGACTTTGAGCTTTGCAGGTCTAACTAACATCAGGACAGAGATCCATAAATAATAACTTAACGTTTATGATGCATGCACAGGATGTCGCCGTTCATTTGCATGTGGAGCGTGAAACTGAGATCGGATCTGGAGAGCTGGCGGGAGATGCATGTGGAGAGGCATGTGTGGATGGATGTTAATACGAGGTCTGAACGGGGGCCTCTGTTGCAGGACTACTTGGTCATCTTTTGGCTGAATAATTCTTTATGATGCTGCAGGCTAGAGGAAAAGTAGAGACATTTCTGCAGAATTACAAAGACATCATGTGAAATAGAAGTATATGCTCATGATGATGATGCCAGCAACAGAAAGCTCACACCAGACAGAACATCGCACAAGTATGTAGGTTAACTGATGACAGGTCAGGAACAGGATTGTGTATAAAAACATGATTTAAGAAATAAATAGAAAGCATGGACAATGAAAGAGAGGAGAGTACATGAGAGGTGCATCATGGGAGGTCCTTTAAAATTATAAGCTCCGTCACAGTACAGAAGGTGTCCCGTATTTCATGTACCACGGTGGAGTTCAATGGAAACTATTTTGTCAGGTCTGGGATAACTAACCCAAAACCTACACATGGAATAAACATGCTTGTATGAAAAAATATCATATAATTAATGGTCAGTTTGCTTATTAAGGATTTTTATTGTGAACTCGATAACTGTGCAATATTTGGTCGCACCTTATATGGGGGAGATGACTGGATTCTTGAAAACAAACATATAGTTATGGCAGAACATCATGCAATCCAAGTGGCCCTTTTACCTTTTTTGGGGGGAGTTTGCTCTGTGCTCTAGATATGTATAGGCACTAGCTAGTAGTTGGACGTCCTGTAGGTTCATGTTTAGCACGTTTAGCCTCTCAAGTGACAAGAGATTCTTTAAAATAACTGAAAATAAAGTCAAATATTTCCTATTCCTGTGGCACTTTATTAACACTGCCAGCCTTCACCTCAAAAAGAAAAGGACAGTGGATGCTTTGTAAGTGTCAGCGGGGCTGCCTTGTCTTCATACGTGATGTATGATTTTGTGCACGTTACTCCTGCACTGTGCGTGTGTGCAAGTTAATAAAGTAGCTGCTGAGAGATGACTCTCACCTCGTGACCTCCAAGCCCCAAGACTCCATCACTTACTTAGGCTCCTTCAGAGCAGGAACAGGACGGTATTTTAGACAAAGACAGAACAGACACGGTAGTCTCTTCCCATCCACTGCTCACCAAAAGTCACGTTACCCAGGTCAGTACGGTTCATTTACTAAAAACGCACAAAAAATATATATATTTTTAATTACAAAACATACGTCTCTTAATCTGTTGTACTCTACCAGTTGTATGTCAATGTGACATTCAGACTTCTCGGATGTTCATTTAGAGAGAATGCTCTGGATGAAATAACACATACACTAGCCGTTGATTTGCTGATGTGTTCCAAACATTGCAATGAGTCACTGTCAGTAGTTTTTAATCTAACTCTTTTGTTCTGAGTCAAATCTTAACAGTGAATAAATGTTTAAATTAAATAAATTAGAACATAAAACAGCAGTTATTGGTCTAGGATCACGCAATCAGATTAATTTCAATCCTAACACAATTGGAGAAACTCCTCTTTTCCACCGTACCGATTGCAGGACTGCTCGTTTCGTTGTTTATTATTTTTTTCATTTTTTCATTTCCAAGCTGCCTGCTGTGCAGTGTCCCGTAATTTAAGTCTTTTTGATTTGATCAGAGTTCAAATCCTGAGTGACGGCTTCATTGGTCTGCAGCTAAGTGAACTCTTTCCAAGCAGTTAGGGGAAATGGGTTTTACTGAAAAGCCTTCTTGCTCTACTGAGGCTCCCCTCACAGTGGTCAAGCTTTACATGACAGAAGCAAGAAAGATAGACTGAGCAGGAAACAATGATATGACTCGAGCAGAGCTTTGAAAGCCCAGAAGTTTTGGCTGGGAAGAGTTATGTAAGAAACCCCAGTGGCTTGTGTGTGTTGGAGGCTCTACAGAGGGCGGAGCGGTGGCCGCCAGTTTCTTGGTGTGGTGGCTGGTGCTTTGTGGCGTTTCAGTGGATCTGTGGATCTATTCCTAGTGGTGTAATTAGAGGGACGCAGATGAAGTTCAGTGGAAAAGCGCTCTCTTTAACAGCTGCAATGTGTGTGTGCTTGTTTTCTTTCACGTCTCGTCCTTTTCACCCATCCTTAACGATCCTTGACTTGATTATTAGGTACGATGCCAAGGTCAAAATATGCCTGTGTTTTGAAGGCAGAGATACTGTCAAAGGACTTAAGCATTTCTTATGATTATGCCTGGCACTAGATGGAGTGATTGATCCAGCAACCATGCAAGGCAACACCCTCCACTCTCTATTCTCTCAGTTCCCTTTCTATGCAGTCCTTCTTTGACTCGTAAGGATGAAGTTCTTAGTGCAGTTGTGGAAGAGGTAAAAGTAGGACACCATGATTTAAACATATTCGTTATAGTTGTACATTTAAAACTTAATATTACATAAATGTTTCAAATGAAATGACAAAAAAAGTTTACATACGTCTCTAGAGTCTTAGCACTAAGAGTGCTTCATTTTATAAGGGCAGTATATTGGTTTTCATGCTGTGTACATATATATAATAGAGTAAAATGCTGAAATATTTATGAACAGTCTTACTTTTCTGCCTCTAGTGAGCAGGAATCTAATCAAATATCAACTTGTTAAGGATTAATTACTGATTTAAGACATATTTTTAAGTGAACATACCTCACGTCCCCTGTTAGAGCCAGCTTCTTTTCTAGGTTGCCTCTCTTATGCATCACATATATTTGGATATTTGTACACAATGAAACATTCAACAACTTTACCTTGGGGTGTAAGTGTACGAACGTGTAAGAAATGTATCCTCACATCTTGTAGTACACCTAAATAACAGGTTAATTGGCAAAGAAATTGTCAGATTGTCAATAACGAAAAGAACAAGTTACATGCTGAAACATTTGTGATATTTTTTGCCTTGCGTTTAAGCTGCAGGCAGGTTTCCATCACGCTCCACTGACACTTGCCTTAATTAAATGTATGTTTGGAGGGGGCATCTCCAAAGTAACTTGTTTTCAGGTTTTCAAATGAATCTAGTGGATTGAAAAGAACATGCTGTAATTTCTCCCTAAGATCTAATGAAAAACCAGTAGAGTAGCAGAGCAAACAGGAAAACTCAACATAATAGCAACACAAGTAGCTTAAAAAATGTCCTGTAATTCTGAAAGCGTGTTTCATTTCTAGACCCTACCAGGTAATAGTCACTCATATAAATGCTCCACCTGCACAAATTCAATCTTTTCAAGTAGTAAAACTAAATTAGTCGTCTAGAGCATCTTACTGCCTGCTCACTGACCATATATCTGTTAAGTGATTAGTTTGGGACGTATTTAAACTGGATGCAGGTACACTGTATGTCCATCCACTGTCTTGAGTAGAAACTCTTTCATTATCCCTTTCTGTCTCATAAAACACGCGTAACGTGATTTTTGTGCAGCCGTCTAAATATTCTGAATATGAAACTTTTGAATCCCCATCAAAGCCAGGAGTAATGGCAGATGAATAAAGACTGAATCTCTCCCCACAGGGAACTGTCCCATAAAACATATCCCTGGTTTAGTAACAGGCCAGTCTAATGAATAGCCTGGCCCGTTGTGCCTGACCAGTGAGGCAGCTGTGCCGTGAAGGCAGATCTCCGTGGTGTAATAACTCTGTCTCTCCATCTTACTGATGTGTGAAAGAAACCAGGCTGATGCCGAAAAACCCCGTACCCACAGGCACATGTTGAACATGAGGGGAATTCCCACACACAAGCAGCTTCGCTCAGCCACACATTTATAGCCACACATTTAGCATGGATTGAGTTGTGTCTTCACACCAAGATACTAATTAGCACTCACAGTCGGCTCTGATGTGATTTACAGCATTGACTCAGCAGGGATCCCTGTTCTGTTTTTGTTGGAATTTAACTTGGAAAAAGATGCCATTTTCTTCTGACTATTGCAATTTTGGGTGAAATTATGAAAATAAATATAACTAAACTGAAACGAGACAGAGCTACCAAGATTTTTCTAAAATCCACATGTTGGCTCTATATTGTATGTGCATATAAATCTACCTGTGGGCATGATGTGATTTCCTTCAAGGAATACCTTGAAGCACCCCCATAGCCCATCCAAAAATACAAAGGTTAACACT
>JASGAT010327140.1:0-10930 GCA_030220025.1 Chelon auratus | reverse complement strand
TGACTGAAGGCACCCGCAGCCGTCCCGTTACTGCTCAGCGTGAACGCGAGTCAGGCTTAAACCTCGGACTTCCTGCAGTGATCGGCAGTGCTGAGACTCTGCAGTAGCTTCGGGAGAACAGGGACGATCATTAATTAGATTGCTCCCGGGGATGGAGGAAGACAACCGACTGAATGACTGTTATAATCCAGAGGAAGAAACAAAGTCGCGGCAGTCGACATTGAGTCAAATCTGGTGATTTTATAATTTCTTCTTTTTGTCATTTAATCCCTTATTTCAGATGTTTCAACAGAAATTGTGATTGTTCCTTCTTACAGTAACAGTTACAGCTCCCCAATGCTTTCAATAAGAAAGATGAATACCATAAAACATCCATTAAGACAAATTCAACATCCTAATGATGAACGTAAATGAACCATTAAAGACGGCAGAGCAGTTTCAGCTTTCACTGCAGGAGACAAATGGGCCTTTAATAAAAAATAAATCATATACTGTAACTCAATATATAGGGCACCAAACACATGTAAATCTACAACATTAAGATTCAAAAATGGCTCCAATGTTTCAAGAAATAATGTTTTGGAGCTTATTTATCAGACTAGATCCTTTAATACAAATTTTATGATTTAGTTAAACATTTCATTGCACGTGATTAAGAGGATTTCTACTCTTCCTCTCATAGCATATGCTTTTTGATGATGAAATAATATGTTCAAGGAGATTTTTTTAATGTCTTTAAGTGGCCTTTAATCACAGACATTTTCAAATAGTATAAAATCCATAAATTTTACATCTGCGCTTAAAGTAAATCTTTGTTTATCGCGCCATAGCCGCCTCCTCCAGTTTGAATCCCAGATTAAATTATATATTTAATTGTTTTAACATGTTTCATGGTTGCAGTTTAAAGTGTCCTGAAACATCTGTCATGTTTTTTGGGTTCAAATAATGAGAGAAAGTCAGAACGAGGACATAGTAACAGTTCCAACTGACGAGCAAAGTCTGAGGTGGGAACATGATGACGAAATCGGCTCAGTGTGTGACACAGTACACTAGAAAAATCAGATAAGACCTGGTGGAGATTTCGGTTTCAGCGTGTTGGAGAGAGGCATCTGGATAAATGAGAGATAACTCATGTGAAGAGCTGCGAGTAACAGCTGGAGTAGAAAGACGGCGAGTTACCCGGAGGCGTTTAAACCTCAGAGGAGTTGAGGTGTTCGCCATGGAACGCAACGGGCTGCTTTCTTCAGTCCCCAATAGTCTGGAAAGTCAAGTCCCTGAGCTTCATCCAGACTTTATTTTAAAGATCCTGCAACTTCTAAAAAGACTTTCTGCCTGAATTTGAATTTTTACATCAAAAAAACAACATGAATCTCTCAACATGAAGCAGAGCAGCAGATTTTCTCTATAAAAACACTGTCCACCTTTCAGCACCCTCACAGACCTACCTGGAGGATTTAAGGACCTTGAAGAGTCCCACAGGAGGTCAATCTGATGTGACGGATGTTTAGGAAAGATTCGATGAAAAGTAAAGAAGAGTCAGCTCTCTGGATCATCAGAGATGTCCGCTGGGTCAGAGTGGAGTAAATGTGACCGGAAATTTCCAGTTCGAGAGGAGTGGCGGTTGAAAAAGGTCTCAGGTAGATTGGGCCATAAAATATGAATCTGCTGCTGGAGGCCTATAAGGACCACCTGTCAGGTTTCATTCAGAGCAGCATTTCCTTTGATGACACCACCTCTGCAGATGAAGATGAACCCGGAGGCGATGAGGAGGAGGAGCTGTTCATCAATCAGGTCATTTAAATGCAAAACGAGACTCTGCTGCTGTAAACACGCAGATTAGCTGCTCGTGAAGCCGAAGCATCTCGCAAACTCTACTCGAAAACGTCGGAGACATGACTCCCAGAAGCTGATTGAAGCTCTTAAGATGTTTGTCTAGAATCTGAGCCTCTATAAATGAAACAGATATTTATGTTTGCTACTGCCAACACTTTAAAAATGTTACTTTGAGGCTGAGGGGATTATTTATTGGTTAAATGAGAGAACAACCTCAGTATCTGTGTCTATTTTCAGAGTCTCATTTTTAGTCTAGATGCTTCCTGTCATCTCTCCTCTCCATGTGGGCAGATAATAGTGGCAGAGTGGAGTGAAACCTATTATCTGAATTAGTCCTCATTATACGCTCGCTAACTGGGATCATTTCCAGTGAATTAAACTGCCATGAGAAGAAACTACTTCTCATTTTTATGGACGCCTCCTGGACCTCTCAAAGAGAAGTCTCTGAACCGCAGGTTAGAAAGTGACACTTGGCGAGCCTCGGGATGAGGTTGCATATCCTGTTATCAGTCTGTCACTTTCAGTTAGCGAGATGCAGCTCGCAACGTCTGCAGGGAGAGAATAATGTGCTTATTTCTGACCACTTCTAACATGTTTACGAACTGTCCCTTATCCTCTCATTAAACTTCAAACTAAATCACTAAATCAAACCAAGTAGAGCTCCCCCTGGTGGCTGGCTGCAGTGTAGGTCATAAGCTCCGCCTCCTCCATGTTAGTGGATGGGACTTGGGCCGAACTAAAACATTAAATTCAATGTTCAAGTGTCAATTGTTTCGTTTTAGTTAGTCATTTGATGCTATAGAAACAGGAAGTGACATAATGGCGACCACCAATTGCCATGCCGACCGCTCCATTAAGCGGTGAGATTTGTAAAAAAAACAAACAAAAAAATAACTCCACTCTCGGACCGTACTGCGCAGACTCTGCCTCCAGTCTCACAAGATGATGCTGCCCGTATCCTTAAAATAACATCAGTTTGGTCAATGCAAGGAAGTGGCGACACGTTGTCCATATTTATATACAGTCTATGCCTCCCACTAACAACATCCTGTTGCCAGACACCACAGGACACCCTCAGAAGGAACCATGTCCATTATCCGATGAGTCACAACTGTTTTGGAGGCACAAGGGAGACCTACACAATATTAGGAAGGTGGTCATAATGTTATTAGTAATGTTGTTCCCCCAACATTATTGACGTCAATGAATTCATTGACTAAAAGAAGATGACCAAGACATTTCCACATTTTCAGTCTCTGTCCTGACTGAGGTGGTGACATGAGGTATTCTTATTCTAAGCATCAGTGGAATACTAGAGTCCACGTAAATGGTACTAGGCTACTAATTAAACATATTTAGCGTTGCTATCGAGTCATTTAATTAGAAAAGCAGAAGTTTTTGTTGGAAAAGCCTCTGAAGGACAACAAAGAGAAAACACACTCTTTTATCTAATTACATCTAATTACATTTGCTGAGTTCATGCCATCCACGGAGAAACTGCTGTTTCACATCCGGGCTGCTCACAGATCCGACTGCGCGCACACACACAAACACACACACAGTAAAGACTGAAGGTGAGTCATTAAGTAAAGCTCCCGTTTGTCACTGTGACAAGGTCAATTGGCTGAAAACAGCCACAATAAAACACCTCCTGCCTCGGCCTTTGTCGAAACACCTGTACAACAGCTGAGGTGAGGGCCGGCAGCGGCTAATGAGCTCACACAGGATTCAAAAGAAACAACAAGGAGCTCAGCTGCGCGTGCATCACACATGCCACACAAATCCAGACTAATCTTTATAAGTCTGGCTTCCTTCAAACGAGCGACGGGATGCAGACGAGGCGCTGCAGGTTTGACTGCGCGCTGTCATCGTGTGAGGAGATGTGGCCGTGTCAGAAAGGTTTTCTTGAAAACTGCAGTCAAAGCAGGACTGTGGGATGAATCATAGTGATCAGAATGATTGATCAGGTAGTAATACGACTGAATTTGATTTCATCGACGCTGACTGTTTAAATAGGAACAAACATCAGCCTTTTTCCATTTCTGTCAGTTTCTACCTCCCGTAAAAACATCAAACGGCGGAAGAAGGATGTCTCACTCCACTGTCAGTCAGCCCTTCACTTGAAAGTGGACTGATGACATTTCGTCCGCCAGCGAGACACCGAAGATTGAAGATCGTCTGACTCTGTAAACGTTGCAGAGCAGAAATCTTATTCAGCGCAGGGTTCATCTACAAAGTGCGTCTCTCACCAATTGGATGTGGGTGGAGAAAAATCCTGCCAAGCTGCACCGACTCCCGCTAAAAGCCATCGATCTGCTTATTTTCTGACCTTTATTTTCTTTTTATAGACGCTGCTTTTTTTGTGTGTGTGACGAAGCTGGAGCTGAATAAAAACTTGAAATTCTAGGAAGCACTTTGCGCAAACAGCTTGAAGTAACATTTTTAAGTTCAAATCTGAACCGAAGCATCTGGTTTGTTTGTTTTTTTTTTGAGGATCAGTGAAAGGTCAGCGTGTGAAGGAGGATGAACAGGTGATGATCAGATTATCTGTAATGAAGACTGCTGGGTGAGGGAGTGAGGAAACCTCACCCTGGGAGAAAGGGGGAGAACGAGAGAGTGGGCGAGAGAATGATAGAGGATTAGACTATCGATCTTCTCATCTTCTCCTGCACCACAATCACAGTGGTCAAATCGAATACCTCTGGTGAGATGGGTTTTAGTGAACAGCAGTGTAGGTGTTGTCTGTTTGACCTTCTGTTCTCGTGTTTGTCGTAACACGATCGGCTCCTTGTGGGAATTTTTAGTGGACGGAGTTAAATTTTCAATGTGTTGAAAGTGGAATTAAATGTGAGCTCAAAATGATTTAACTCCCACAAGCTGCTGGCCTAAAAACAGGCATACCAGAAAGGATGAGCATGGATGGACTCGCTTACAGCAGCATTATCAGCGTGAGTCTACTGACCACTGATGTTCATGAGCATCTGGAAATCTGGGATGTTTTTAGGTTAGAGAGCCTGAAGAAAAATCATCAGAGCAGCTAAAACACCAGAGGAGATGGAGTCCTGCAGAGAATTTTTGCTGCTTTCATTTGCCTTGAAAATAAAGACAAGCCACATTTGGCACGTTTAGCAACTAGATAATATAATGTAAGTTATTTAGACGCTAAATATAATAAGATTTACCATAATTCTTATGGTAAAATCCCCATTCCATTGTATGTCTACTGTACAGTGGACAGGGTTCATCCTCGTGATGCATAAACACGGTCAGCGCTTCATGTTTGCGAGGTGTGTTAGCATGCTATGCTAATATGTTGATCAGTTCTTGGTGCCAGAGGAAATACCAAGGAGATCAGAGTCATTGGGACTTACAATTTCTGGAATTGTCTGAAGAGCTTTCGTCTTTCTTTTCACATTATTTAAAGTAAAATTCACACTTTCTTTAGTAGATAGACCAACTAAAATAACACAATACAAAGTAATCTGATTATAGCAGTGGCAGGCTGTGTATTTTACACCTTTCCACCACTGCTATAGATATACATCAAATCCAGCAGAAGCACCAACGTCAACCCAATAAAACGGCAAAAATATACATAAAAGATGTAAATAAAATAAATTTTACTCACAAAATAGAGTTCCTCCTTGGAGCCTGTCAGCCAAGGGTAGTGCTCATAGTTGCTGACCTGAAAGTGGCGGACGCATATTTTTCCCGGCTGGGTCAGGCTAGCTAGCTTTGGGGTTGGGCAGCCTTTCCTCACAATGTCCAGCTTCTCCTGGAAAGTCCACCGTGAAAATGGCTTTCTAGGAAGATCTGTAACCAAATGGATAGCCTCTCCTCCTTCCGCCATCATGGGTTCAAGGTTCACAATTTGCCTGTGGAACTCGCAACAGATGAACATGAGTCGCTAAGAATATGAACTTGAAATGTGATTGGCTAAAGGAACAATAAGACAGACAAGCCATAAAATGAAAAGAATGGGCTATTGGGAATACTTTAATAAGATTAATGGCAAAATATTAAAATGTAAGTCATTGATTTTGATAAAGTTTAGGCCAGCAGAGAAGGCTTTGCTGGCCCTGACGGCCCACCACTGGATTATACTGTAGTAATCCAGCTAGTAAACGAATCCTACCAAACAAATCAAATTATACTAATCTGATTGGTGTATATTATTCCAACCAAACAAACAAATGTCATATGACTGACCTAATCTGACTAAATTTATCAGACTAGACTCATCTGGTTTAATTAATCACACCAAACTAATCCAGCTAAACTAATCAGACTAAAGTAATGTGAAAAATATCATCAACTAATTAGACTAAACCAGTTTCATTTATTCAGATTAATCTGAATAATCTGATTTATGTAACTCTCAGGCTAATCTAATATAATCAAACTGATATAACTAAATTAATGCCAATTAGTGAAACATAATCTTTCTTATCTACAGAAATGAATGTGGCCTGACTAATCCAGCCACTCCAGTTTGTTTGACGAAGTTAATCTAATCACGGTAAACTGACCGATCAGATTAAAGTATTCTGATTAAACTGATTAGATAAACTAATCTGGAGGAACTAATCAGACTAAATTGATCAGATTAAACTAATCTGACCAAACTAATTAAATCAAATCAAACTAATCCGACCAAGATAATCAGATTTGGCTAATCTGATTTACACAATCTGACATGACAAGTGAAACTAAACCCAGCTAACAAAATTAATCTGATTAAACTAATCTGACCAAGATAATCAAGTCTGACTAATCCAATTTACTTAATATGAGGAAACAATTCCAAATAAACTAATATAAGAAAAAAAAAAAGAATCTGATTAATCTAATCAGATTAAAGATCTGATTAGATTAGTCATCATCATCCTAATATAAATACATCATACCCATCCCGGCCACACTAATGTGACTAAACTGGTCGTCTCTTGTCCACAGTGGGAGAACGAGCAGCTGCACAGCCTGGAGGAGAGAGGTCGTCTTCTTCTCTCCCTGCAGTTTTTGCCTCCGCAAGGTTTGGAGGCTACAGACGGAGAGGCAGGAGGGGGAGGAGGAGGAGGAGCAAGTGAGGGCCGCCGCAACGGGGGCCTCTGTGTTGGCGTGAAGCGTTGCGCCCACCTGGCAGCCATGGACGTCAATGGGTTCTCCGACCCCTACGTTAAAATGTATGAGTCACAACTCAGTCATAAAAACACGTCTTGTGATTCAGTGACTGAAGATAATTTGTCTTTCGGACAAGATTTTTCAGTTTTTATGTAAAAATATATATATAATTCGTAAGAGAATTACATTTTCTTAATTCCAAGTCAATGTAATTTAAAGATAATCAAATGTTATTTTAATGCTAATTTAAATCCTTAATTTTCTTTGAATAACAAAACTTCTTATTAGTAGAGACATTAGGGAGTTTTCCCTGAGCAGGGAAAAGGCGTCAATTATTATTACATTGGCTCAGCATTTTGTCTGCTTACCAAAAGATAATAATAAGCTCATCAAGTAATCCTCAGCTGTTCAAAGGCAAACTTTATGACTGGGCCTGGAAGACATGTTTGTTAAAACCGGTCACAAAAACTCACTAAGGATGCCGACTAAATCCCACAACTCTACTTCCATGAGACAATCGAAGCTGGAGCTTTGCCATCGTCTCAACTGTGCTAATGATTCTGTTATTGTTAAAGAAAAAGGACCATCTGTTCCCCAGCAGGACGGAGAATCAGCGAAAAGGAGAAAACAGTTCAAGCGGGGATTTCAGGCTTCTCTTAGCTTTTGTCTCCTCGCACCCGAGGGATGTTCACTCTGAAGAGGAGGACAGATTTTTTTTTTTGGCCCCTTTGCACGTGGTCAGAATACAAACTGAGCCGCAGCCAGAACGAGAAGGCGACTGACAGCTGAGGGGTCGGGCAAACGCACAGAGATCGAAACCCGTTTTAGAAATGAATGCAGAATATCAGAACGCTGTGTCCTGGCTCATTTTCTGCCAGTACACTGCTCAATAGTGTCGCCCAGCTGTTCCTCTCTGGTCAGCCTTCATCATTTGTTTTTAATTCAACAAGAAAAAAATCAGACATGTCATTAGTCTGACTGCTTTTGGTGTTTGAATTTTTAAAAACATATTTATGGAAACTTTTCTAAAGCTCCATTAAAAAAGAAAACGGTATTTATGTTCTGACTAATCCGAGATCTGCTGAGGTTCTTTATACTTTTCAGAAAGTTTTTACCGTAACATTGTGAGTCTCAGCTGAAATACTTATCTAAACAGCACCGTACCGTAAGCTATAACCCAAATTTCTCCACAGACAAGATTGTTAACAGCAAAAATAACACCACAAAGAAATATTAAAATGGTTCCAACCTCTCTTATATCAAAATTTCTGGCAGTAAACTGAAGAGTTTTGTGTTTCAAACAGCTGGCCAGACAAAACAAGATATAACTTCTGACGGTGTATTGATCTGTGAATCAAAACAGAGCTAGCAGCTGATTTGATGATGAACATGATACGTCTCTAATCCCAAGAGAATAAAGTATGATTTCAAAGAATATACTGATTAATGACAGCTCCCAGCCTTTGATAGCACTCTTTTTTTATTCACTGAGCCCCATATCCTGCTTTTCTTGGGAGCGTCGATTTCATTCACATTTCCCGAAACTGAACCAGTTACGTGATATGAAAGCTACAAAGTGACGCCTGACATTTTTCAACGCATGACAGACATAAAATGCTTCAAAGCATCAGCCAATCATGGCCAACACGTCAACGGGAACTCACCGACAATGCACATGACAACCACGTTTCTTTGTTTGAATGTCAGTAAGATACGTATTAATATCCATTCCCTGATATTTTCTTTCAGAATGGTTCAGAAGAACCAGACTCTCAAACAAAAACCAAATAAATTTCTTTACGTTGCATTGAAGTAGTTAAAACAAAGAATAAATTCACCCTAACTGCACCGGTAAGTGGCTCTGTAGCCTCAGCTGCTGGACCATAGACTGTATAAAATATGGACGATGCATCTCCACTTCCTTTTATTTGTCAAACTGATGATAGAATTGCAGGGACTCACTAGGATTCTCGTTTGATTAATACTGCGCTCTACTCTACCTCCACCAACTACAAAAGAAATGTTGGATAATACACTATTCTTATTTATTTATTTAATTTCACGGCTGTCATGGCAATCGTTACTCACCACGATGTGGTACATCCTGTAAGTAAAACAACATTTCTCAAAAAGACTTGTGAACACCACAACTCTTATCACATTATTTGACGTTTACGTTCGTTCTTTTAGTTTGGCCCAAGACCCATCCACTAACATGGAGGGGGTGGAGCTTATGACCTATACTGCAGCCAACCACCGGGGGGAGCTCTGCTTGCTTTGGCTTCACCTTTGAGGAGCTGTCCTGTCGTCCATCTTTATACACAGTCTATGTGCCGGACAGTCGCTCAACAGTGGAAGTCACTTGAGAGAAAATTAAGATTGTTTTTCCAGCTGACACTTATTAATTTCCTACAACAGCTTCGCAGATGCTCGCACAGCATCCTCGCTCTGATAACAGAGAACCAGGGTGCCCGGGAAGAGACCGGTCCCCAGCTGTCTTTTGACTTCCTGTTATGCTGCAGTAGTTTGCAGACAATTGATGAGAGTCAGTCCAGCTCCGCCGCGTTCTTATTATGCCCCCATTTAAATCTGCTTATCTGAGGTCAGGTCACAGCGACAGTAAGATAAGCAAGGTATTCCAGACGTCCAGACGCCCTGGCAACGATTTCTAGCTCTTTATGAACGATTTAGATGCACACACATGCACAGCGAATTCTGGGTCTACCCCGCTCAGGAGACATCCTCACCAGCTGCATAACCCTGGGAGTCGCTGTCCCAACATTATACCTGACTCAGTGGTGCAGTGTAAGTCTGACTCAGTGTTAATACTTATTAATTAGAGTGTCATTAACGCTAGCTTACATGGTTTCTTCTTCTGCAGAGCTTCAGGCTCTCAGACACTTTAATCCTTTAATTAATAACAATCCTCTTTGTTTCCTCTTTGTTTTCTCCAATTAATGATTCATTTTCTAATTATCCTCACAGACAGAAACAAAGCAAACGAGAAGCTTTTGCATAATGGAATCTCACCTTTGATCAAGTTCATTAAACACAAACACTGTTACATGTGCGGGCGTTAAAAAGAGCTTGCTCTATATATTTTTTTGTGTGTGCAGCTCCACACAGCAGCTAAATCACTTGCGGTGTAAGTTAATTGTTTTTTGTTTTTTTTCTGACAGATACCTGAAGCCCGACATATTGAAGAAATCCAAGCACAAAACAGCCGTGATGAGAAAGACCCTGAACCCCGAATTTAACGAGGTGAGACCCTCCAGCGGCTCCATCTCGGCTCCGCCCTCACAGAGCGGTCGAGCTCATCATCGCCGCTTCACCTCGATGCTCATTCAAATCTGGCCTCATCTGGCTCGCTGACTTTCAATGCCGCATCAGTTTCACCCCTGTCTGCAGGTTATTTTTCTCTCAGAGGAACCTGATAACCAGATCAATCTACCTTAAAAATTCCTTGTATTTGATACTGTACAATAAATCTGTACAATAAAAGCAGCTGGAGACGTTTGTCTTCCCTTGATATTCAGTTTAAATTATTAGAGACAAGGATTACTACCAAATTCAGTACACAAAAAATGTTCCAAGTACGTCTGGCATTAGGTTGGCAACGGTTGCTATGATGTCTAAGGTCAATGTGTAAATTAACAGCAGGCTCAGCAGACGTAACAACTAGATGTTTGCTATGTTGTCAGTTCAGCAACTTTGAACGTAAACTACTTTGGTATTGACGAAACATCAGATCATGAATAAAGATAGCCTGGGTGTTCCCATACTGCTTTGCGCGCGATTTCATTCTCACTGCAAAAGCAGTCTGGAAACCATCGCCCACATTTTTGCCTGAGATAGGGAACCAATCACAGAACAGGGGGGGGCAGCAAGACGATGACGACGTCTATGCGCGACACCGAAGCTTGTAGTGTGTTAATCCAACATGGCAGCGGACCTAACGTTACCGTTCGATGCAGCC